>PVJL010003760.1:0-147850 GCA_004026885.1 Lyroderma lyra
CATGAGGCTGGAGCCCGTTGGCCCCGCTTGAAACTTATTTTTGGCTGCTGTGTTTCACCACCTTGCGCCGCCCTTCCCGTTCCCCCACTGCCTGTGTCGTGTGGGACGTGGCAACCTGCCCCTAGTCTTTCTGCCTGCGAGCAACGTCTGGCTCGGTTTGGACGTTTCCCACTGCCATGTGCACCCCACTGACTCCTTTGGTGTGTTGAGTGCTAGTTTATCAGCAGCGAACACACTTGGATTCTTTCCTTTGGTAGATGCTGGCCAGAATTAGTATTTCTCTATGCTATACCAGTTGATAAGGACTCCTCAGTTTGTGGTTTCTCAAATTCCCCAAATTTATTATATTTAATTTGGTTTATTATCATTAAACGTTGGCTGTGTGCTCACATTATCCTTGGTACTTTAGAACTATTTGGGGATTACTGAGAAAGTGTGTCTGTGTGTCTTGGGGTTGTGGAAGAGGGCTAGAATATGGCACTGTCCTTGAGGGTTCCCTTTGTAGTACATAGTAATAATATAGAAGAGCCTTCATGGTTCTCCATACCATCTGCTAGCTCCAGGCACAGCTTCTTGGGATGAGGGGAAATACCTTAAGAACAGAAAATAGTGAGTGCTTCCGAATTCCCCCTCACTATCCCCTTCTCCCCCAATAGTTTGAATTTAGAAATAATTTCTAAGAGGGAATTTTTTTTATATATATAAAAATATTTTTATTGTTAGACTTACTGGGGTGAGGGAATTTTTAAAATAAGTATTATGGAAGCTGGCAAATTGTGGAAACTTTTTATTTTTTTTTTGGTGATTCTCTGACTGGGAGTCGAACCCCGGCCGCAGCGTTGACAATGCCGAAGTCTTAGCCACTAGGCCACCAGGGAACCCCCTAGAAACAGTTTTTAATATCTGTGGTTGATATTCTGCATTTCAGAACATTTTTGCATGTTGGATTGTCTTAGCTGGTCATTTTGCTCCATACAGCATACACACAGGAACAGGTACATCAATGGCACCTTCATTTTCAACAGTGAAATTCTCAACAAGTATCACTTTAGAGCATTGTTGACAAACAATATATTTTGCAGAGACATTTCTTCTTATATCTTATTAGTCTGGCTTGTTTTGTTAACTCCAGATTTTTTTCTCTTAATGGAGGAGGAAGGCATTATTGGGGATGGAAGAATCCAAACTGAAAAGAATTAAAAACAGTTCAAAACTGTAATTTACCTTTTTTTGGGGTGGGGTGGGGTAGTTCCCTGGCTGGGAATTGAACCCAGGCCGCAGCATTGAGAGCGCCGAAGCCTAGCCACTACACCACCAGGGAACTGCCAAAAACTGTATTTTACTTTAAATAACTTGCTATATTTCTGACCAAATAATGTTTACCTCTGGTACTGTTTCCTTGATTTCTTTTTATATTACAAGATGCTACATTATGAATACCCAAAATCATGAAATGTAGTTCTAAGGAGTGATCTTCAGGTTTTTTTTGTTGTTGTTGTTTAAATGCAAAAATCTGTTCTTAATTTTTTTATTCCATGTGTCTACCTTTCACGGCACTATAAGATTGATGTAGGGTTCATGTCTTTATTGCAGGCTGTAGCTCTTGTGTTCCCTCCAAATATGAATGAAATCCATCCCCTGTGTCGTGTCAGTAAGAGTGTCTGCTGTAGTACACTGAGGGCATTGTACTAAGTGTGAGCAAGACTTTGCCCTCCAGGAAAAATACTGGAGTTGGGGAAAAAAGGAGCTGGCAGTTCCTTTTATGGTACCCACACTATGCATGCATGTAACCTCATACATATGCAGAAGCTTCATTTGTAGATGGGCTGCTTTTAAGGAGAGAGTGGACATAAAAGTTTAGCTTCAGAGAGGAAAACTAAGCAATTCCAAATGAACTAAAATCTTCTGTTTTGAAAGGGTTCTGTTAATGAAATGATGCTGGTTCTTATAATAAAAAGCACAGTAACCAAAATCTCATAAAACCCATCAGAAGGTTCACGTGAGATATTTGGGATTTGCAAAATTAGCTTTAATGAGTTGGGAGAGACAGTAGATTTTGCTTTTCCTGTGTATCTGAAGTCATCACCATAGTCCCTGAGGCTGAAAAGCCTCCTGCCAGGTAGGGCAAGTCAAGTGTACAGATGTGCATTCTCTTTATAGTTGGGTCAGCTGTCTTCCCTGTGTGTTTGCATACCTCTAACAAAATAGCTAAAGTGGCAGAAATCCTTTGTTGCATCATACCAAGGACATTGTCAAAATGCACTGAACTGTGAATTAGACAGCAACATTTTTCTTTTATTTTTCTGAGCTGTATTTTTATGGCATGCATTACTGAGCTTCCTAGCTGAATTTTAGAGTCAGCTCTCTGACCTTGACAAGGTACAGCTCCACCCCCTAATATTAACGGGGGATTGCTCGCTAAGCAGACTTTACAGAATAGCTTTCCCACTGATTTCACCATTAGAGACACATGTTTGGGTAAGTCAGAGTCACCACGAAGTTTGTTTAAATGCATCTATGCTGCACAAGGGAGGGATGAGGTGACATCAATTTAAGTTGCAAGTGGCATGTGGCAGGTTTCAGTTATATTAGCACTGATATTAAAGTCTGTTTCCATTTTCTAGATTTTCTTTCTCTCACTTAGTGTCCACTACTTGGAAGGGGATTTGAGGGTACATACATTACAAGTCTATTTAGATTCTTCACTCTATCATTATATGTCTGGTGGTAGATTTGGAAGATGAGACAATATTAGTCATTTGTAATGTGATGTAACCAATTAGATAAACTGTTGTCAAACTTACTTGTCTGGTTAGAAGAGTACTTTGAGGTAAACTTGCTCTTAACACCACTTTCTAGTTCTTTTCTCTGGATCTTCAATGAATTGATCACATTTTTCTAATCCAGACAAGTTTCTGTGACTCATTTCTGTAGGGTCCTTGTGTCTTCAGCAAAATGGTTGCTTTTTGCATAACATCCAGTGTTCTTTGCTGCTTCCCACCCACAGAGCCTTTCTTGCTGAGGAGGAGGTGTGATGTAGGAACATTATGAGTGCTTTTCTCACCCATCCGATTGATAGCCCAGATGGTAAGGAAAGTCCCTTGAGGAGCTAAAAATTGAGTGAGTGGTAGCAGAAATAAAAATCCATAATTAGACTCCCATTCTCTTTAAGACCACTTTAGAGTTCCCACTCTTTCATTTGTGCTGTTTCATTTGTGTCTGAGTCCTGTTTCCCAATTGACAGTGAGCTCCTTGAGTAAAGTCTTGGTTTATACACCACTGAAAGCCCGACACACTAGAAAGTGGTTCTTTAATGTAATAATAATGGCTAACATCAATTGAATACTTTATATTTGTTAGGTACTATACTAAGCACTTGATGTATGCTATCTTATTTAATTTGTATGACCTTAAGAGGGAAGTATTGTAATTACCACCGTTTTATGAATGAGGAAACAGAGAGGTTGAATGAGATTCAAGTTGCAAATACTTGGTATGCAGTGAAGATGGAATTCGAACCAGGCATTCTAGAGTATGAGCTCTTAACCCTCTACAGTGTACTATATATTAAATACTGTTTCTAAATAAATATTTCCTGAGCAAAAGAATGAGTTAACCAAACAAAATTAATTTTCTGAAACCACACAGTGATGTTTTATATCTTACTAGAATAGATGTTTCTGTGTAAGTGGTCAGTGAGGATGCATGGCACAGTGCTTGGAGAAATATAATTCAGGGAGAGATATGGCCCCTATTTTAAACACCCAACATGGGATAACACTATGAACACCATGAAAATTTATTTCATTTTTGTAGCCTTTTCCAACCAAACAATCAGGAGCAATTTAACAGTGATAGTTGATTTAGGAATTTAACACATATTGCTTAATGGTAATGACAGGTTAATGTGATGTTACTATTTGTAGAATGGCACTGTCATGTAAGTACAAATTAAAACGTGGATTTTCATCCTGTTCTCTATATAGTTAGTGGTGTGTGCTCTGGGAGCCACAGAACATTTTCAAGGGTGGACAGCTATTTCAATATAAGTACAGTTGTTTGATTTATTGATGATAAGACCAGAATATTTGTTCAAACAGGGATAGCAAGGAAGTGACTTGGGTAAAGATACTATTTCCTAGAGGAGAGAACATTGGATTGTGAGTCAGGATATATAGATTTTAATCCTGTCTTCATTTTAAATTTCTGTTGATTTTAGTTAAAGCATTCCTGCTATTAATACTTTAATATGAGAGAGTATCCTAACTACACAAGAAAGTATATTAACTTTCTTTGTGCCTTTATAATGATACAATGTTCTTTTGGTAGAATTTTCCATCATCGACTATTACTGTCTTTTTTCTTCTTACAGAACAAATCTGATCACATTACTCTCTTCATTTTTTCTTTCCCTCACTTCAATTTTTATTGAGTTCTTGCTCTGTGCCTGGAATTGTTATAAGTCCTTTATATATAGTAGCTCATTTAATTATCTCAGTTACATTGAGGCAGGCACTGATACCCACATTTCACAGATGAGAAAACTCAGACACAGTGGTACCCAAAGTGGTATAGTTAAGTGATGGAACTGGTATCAAACCCAGGCAGTCCAGTGCTGGAATCCACACTGTCAATTAATACTCTTTACTGTCTGTCAGTGAAATGTTTCTTTCTTGAAAATCATTGAACTAAACATTTATGAGCCTTTTAATATATATGCATTACTTTGCTAAACACTGGGGATTCAGAGCTGACCAAGGTTCAGGCATTTGAGTTCAAACAGTCTGTCTCCAAGAGTGCATTTGACTGGAGTGCTTTTCTAATTAGCCCTTCCAGTGATTTATTGATAAGGAGCTTGGGGCCACTCTGGCCCTACCCATTACACGGAAGGCAGCATAGTAAACTTTATCTAAGACTGGCCCGTGGCTTAGGCCTCATATGCAACAGGATGTCATCTTTCACCCTTCCCTTTTCATATCAGAAGGTGTCTACAGTATAAATGTCCTCTTATACTGTATGTAGTAGGCAAGGCAGCACAGCAAGACAGGTGAGAGTACAGGTGTGGAGCCACAGCCTAGTTTCTCTCCCCCTGTACTTAGTAGCTGCCTGACTCTTTGAGTCATTCTCATCGATAATGGGGATGCTCACAGTCCATACTTCACAGTATCATTGGAAGGAATGTGAAAGTCCATTGCTGCTTGGCACATAGGAGAGACTCCTGGAAACATTAGTGTGTGCTGTGTTGTTTGGGTGCTATGAGAATGTTGAATTTCCATTATAACTGTGAAATTTGGTGTGTGGTTATTCTATTCATTTATAGACCTGTATAAGCTAAAAGTGAAATCCTTCTCTATTGAGATAAATTCTCTAAAAAGAACATGGAGATTCCTGTTTTATTTTTTATTTGGAATCAGAACCTGTAGGGATCCCCGAACCCGACCCCCAACCTCATATGGATCGGCTGAAAAATTTGTAAGGGCCCCACACCTGACTCAAGCACAGGGACTATGAGAATGAATGTATGCTGATTGAACCCTGATGCAGACACTGGGACTGCAAGATTGATTGAGATCTGTGCAAACATGGAAAGAATGTATGTGAACATGATGTGGGCACTAGCTAAGCAATTATCTGATTAAATTTTGCTTGCCCTACCCTTAATCCCCCTAGTTTAATTTAAACATTAACTCAGACCACCTATTACTAGTTAATTTTGTGAACAGGCTTGTCTGCATAATCCCCTTTTCTCCTAAATCAGCTAGCTTTAGGCACTTTGCCAATTTCTTGTTAAGCCTTCTCAATAAAAATGCAGAGAGCCTGAGGAGGTCTCTTCTTTCAAGATGGCCTCTCCTCTCCCTCTTGACCAAACTTTTGTGTCTTGAGTGGTTATTCCACATCTTTCAGGTGACTCCCAACTGCCCTGGAGACCTCACAAGAACCAGTACTTTTTTTCTAAGCTTCATTTTTCTTTTAATGTGATTTTAACTATTTTCCTCCTTTGCCATTCTCTTCCTTATTCCTTTTTTTGGTATGTGGGTAGCTCCTTGGCCGGTAATTGAACTTAGGCCTCATGTTGACAGCGCCAGCGATGAAGCCTTAAGCCACTACACCACCAGGGAACTCCACTTCCTTATTCTTTGGTACACTGTAGGATCTCATTTTAAAGTTCTAAAACAGGGCCAAAAGCTTAATCCTGGGGTGTTTGGGGAAGATTATTACCGGTATGAGAAAAATTAAGAGTTTCTTCCTTTTTAATACTGTGATTTTACTGATCCCCTTTTCTCCCACTTTAGGATCATTCACAGTGACAAATGAAATTGCTTGGAGTTTTGTTGGTTTCTTCTGTAGTTGAGTAAAACAGTGGATGTATGTTGGGGTGGGTTACAAGCATATAGCATAGGCATAGGAAACGTATAATAACAAAGAATCGTTTTCAATTAGTCCTATATTCTTATACCCTAAGCTTCTCACAGAAGGAAAAGATTAGGCTACCTCCATATTTATGCCCAGTTTCGGGAGTGAGGAATTCTGGTTTAGAGCTACTACATTCTTATTTAGGAGATCACTTTGTCACAGGGCTACACATCAGAGTCCTGTTTTTCAATTTTGGACATTTTAGAAAATAATCGAGGTATAATTGGCATATGATAAACTGCACATACTTAAGGTGTACAGTTTGCTAAGTTTGGCATATGTATACATATATATATGTGTATATATATGTATACACACATACATATAAACTTTTTAAATTACCACCACAGTCAAGATATTAAACATATCCACCACTACCAAAAGTTTCCCAGTACCCCCTTGTAGTCCTTCTCTTCTGCCCTTCCATCTATATCCCACCCCTCCTGCCCTGTTCCCTGGCAGCCACTTACCCTATTTTCTTTCATTATATGCTAGTTTGGATTTCGTATAATTTTATATACATGGAATCATACCACATGTACTCCTTCTTGTCTGGCTTCTTTCACTCTTCATAATAATTATTTTAATACTCTTCCATGTTGTAACATGCATCAATAATTCTTTTTACTGTGAATAATAGTATTCCATTGTAAGGAAGTACCACCTTTTGTTACTATTCATGGGTATTTGGGTTGTTTCCAGATTTTAGTTATTACCAGTGAAGTTTCTGTGAATATTTATATACAAGTATTTGCATGAACATGTGATTCCATTTTCTTTTGTAAGTATCCAGGAATAGAGTGGCTGAATCAACTGACAGGTATACATTTAAATTTTTAAGAAACTGCCAAACTGGTTTTCAAAGTGCTTTTACCATTTTACATTCCCATCTGCAGTGGATGAGCAATCTAGTTTTTACACACCCATCAGCACTTGGCCTGGTCATACTTTTCCTTTTTAGCTACTCTAATAGGTGTGTAGTAGTATCTTATTGTTTTAATTTACATTTCACTAGTGGCTGCTGATGTCAGGCATCTTCCCTGTGTTTATTTTCATTTCATAAGGTCTCTTGCAGTTACTCAACTGTCATTGCAGAGTGAAAGTGCCCACAGACAGTAAGCAGATGAGTGGGTGTGCCTTTGTTCCAGTGAAACTACCAAAAGCAAACAAATAATGGCAACAAAAAAACAGGGCGCAGCGTGTATAGTGCCTTTGGACTGTAGTTCGCTTACTCCTGACATAGGTGATCATGTTGTCTGCAAAGAAAGTCTTCTTTTTAAATCTGGATTCTTACTAAAATACCTATTTTATGTCTGATTGCACTGGCTATGGCTACAATCTCTGATACAATATTGACTGGAAATGGTAAGAGCAGATATCTTTCTCTAGTTCTTGATTTTAGGAGAAAAGCATTCAATCTTTCCTCGTTCATTCTAATCTTAGCTGTAGGTTTGTCATGGGGACAGTTTATCAAGATTAGGAAATTCCCTCTATTCCTAATTTTAGAGTTGATTGAACCAGCTTTTGGTTTATTGATTTTCTCCTTTTTTTTTTTTTTTTCCTGTTGTCTATCTCAGGAAGTTTCTTTCTGTTACAGCTTTTTTTTTTTTTTGAATCAGAAATGGGTTTGAATTATGTCAACTGATTTTTATGCATTTATTGAGAATGCCATATAGTTTTTCTCTTTTAGTTTGTTAGTATGATGAATTACATTAGTATGAACCTTAGTTGGTCTTTTTAAAATATATTTTAGGATTTCATTTGATAAGATTTTTATTTGGAATTTTTGCATCTATGTTAGTGAGATACACTGATCTGTAGTTTTCTTGTGATGTCTTTGTCTGATTTTGATATTAGGGCTTCATAGAATGAGTAAGTTGGGAAATACTTTTTTCTCTTCACAGTTCTGGAAGAGTTTGTTCAGAATTGGTGTTATTTATTTTTTTCTTTAAATGTTTGGTTGAATTCACCAGTGAAGCTGTTTGGTTCTGGAGTTTTCTTTCTGTGGAGGTTTTTATTTACAATTTTTAAAAAGCAGACATAAAGATATTCAGATTACTTGCTTCTTTTTGAGTGAGCTTTGGTAGTTTGTGTCTTTCAATTAATTTATTTCCTCTAAGTTGTCAAATTTATAAGCATAAACTTACTCATAATACTGCCTCAATGTTCTGATAATAACTGTACAATTGTTATTGTACAGTGATGCCACTTCTTTTATTCCTGATATTGTCAACTTGTGTCTTCTCTCTCTTTTTTATGATCAATCTAGGTAGAGGTTTATTAATTTTATTGAGCTTTTCTTTGGGGGGGGGGGTAGTTCCTTGGCTGGGAATCGAACCCAGGCCACAGCATTGAGAGCGCCGAAGCCTTAGCTACTACACCACCAGGGAACTCCCTTATTGATCTTTTTATAAAACGAGCTTTTGGTTTTATTTTTCTATATTCTAGCTCATGATTTCTGCTTTGATCAATATTATTTTCTTTATTCTGCTTACTTTGGATATAATCTATTCTCTTTCCATTTTCATAATGTAGAAGCTGAGGTAATTTGAGATGTTTCTTCTTTTCTGATAATTGGCTTTTAGTGCTATAAGTTTCATCTGATTACTGCTTTAGGGACCTACCACGAATTTTGACATGTCATGTTTTCATTTTCATTCAATTCGAAATACTTTCTAATTTCCCTCTTGATTTCTTCTTTTGATCTATGGGTAATCAAAAAGTATGTTACTTAGTTTCCAAATATTAGAGTTTTAACAGTAGACTTTCTGTTAGTGATTCCTCATTTAATTTCATTGTGATTAGAGAGCAGACTTTGTATGATTTGAACCTTTTAAAATTTGTTGTTTTATTGCCCAGCATATGGTCTACTTTGGTAAATTTTTGATGTGCACTTGAGAAGTATGTTGTTTTTCTGTCTCTGGGTGAAATGTTCTCTAAATATCAAGAAAGTCACATTGATCGTGCTTTTAAAAATCTTCTATATCCTTACTGATTTTCTCTGTCTACTTGTTTTATTATTGAGAGAAGTATGTTGAAATCTGCAGCAGTAACTAGATTTGTGTATCTTATATTTTGCAGCTTTGTTGTAAGTGCATCTTTGTTTAGGTTTGTTATGTCCTCTTGCTGAATTTTGACACCTTTATCATTATGAATGACCTTTTTATCCTTGGCAGTAGTCTTTGCTCGGGTCTACATTTTCTGATATTAACATAGCCACTCCACTTTTAAAATTCATGTTAGCATAGTGTATCCTTTTATTTGTAACCTATTTGTATTTGTATATTTAAAACTGTCTTACTTTTTAAAGAAAATTAATATGATAGTCTCTGCCTTTTAATTGGGATGTTTGGACTATTTACATTTAATATTATTGTTTATATAGTTAGGTTTAAGTCTATTCTATTGCTGTTCGTTTTGTTTGTCTTTTCTGTTCTTTGTTCCTCTTTTCCTTTTTTCTTTGCCTTCTTTCAGATTGAGTGTTGCTTATTATTCTATCTCCTTTGTGAGTTTATTAGCTATACCTTATTACCTGGACATATTTAAAGAGTAGTGGTTATGTATTTTGTTTAATGACCATTAATTTGAGTTTATCTGTGTTTTCTCAGACTTGGATTATAGATTTTGGGGGGTGGAGGGTGGGTAAGAGAATACCACATATATATAGAACCCTTCTCATCACATATATCAAAGGGTCCATAATATCATCGTGGCATGTTACTGATAATATTACCTTGATCTCTAGGTTTAGGTGGTGTCTTCCTGGTTTCTCCACTGTAAAGTTATTATTTTTCCCTTTTGGACTCTATTTGTTAGAAGTCTAGCCTACACACAAGGGGAGGGGAATTAGACTTTACTTCCCGGAGGGAGGACTATCAAATAATTAGTAGACATATGATAAAACCACCACAATAACTAGTAAATATTTTTGAGGGTCAGATATTCTGAAGCTATCTAAATATTCTGTTTCTCTGTAAAATTTTTTCACTGATTTTGGCACTCATCTTGCCTGTAGCAATTATTACTCTGGTGTTCTAAAGGTGATTTTTCTATTTCCCTCATTTTTCTACATTTATTCATTGGAATTCTTCCATAAAGAAAATTTATTCTCTCTGCCATTTATTTGCCTACTCATTCACTTATTTATAGTATTATGGACTCAAGGATATTTCATTCTTTGTGTTGCAATCTAGTACTATCATAATTTGTTTTTTGTTCAGATCTTCCAGCTTTCGCCTCAGAAAACTCAGTTTGGCTCCTGGTCCTTTGATATTTTTGTTGTTGCTTTTTTCTTTGTTTTAACATTTCCTCATTTTATGGCACTACGAGGTCCTCTAGGCTTGTCTTGTATTTTCCCTTCTTTAGCCCTATAACCAGCTATTTCTCCAAGGAGCCCTAGTTCCCTTCCCCAGAGAATAGTACTTAGAAACCAAGATCTGTGGGACTGAGTGTGCTCTTTGTTACTGAGGTATCTGTACTGGCCTCTCTCAGTAGACAGGGTTAGGAGATATATGTACTTTTACTAACCTGTGTATATACTCAGCTATATTTATTTTTCTACTTGTGTATATATATTAAAATAAACAATAGTGTATACTGGTATCTGACCAATCCAGCAATACAGAGTTAATTCTAGCCTTTCCTCCCTGTCTATTTATAACTCCTTTCTTTGACAGTGAGAAACTTCGCTCTCATTATCTATATCATATTTATAGTTCTTATTTGTTCAACCCTGTTATATGTGTAAAGTATTTTCAGAGTTGCTAACTCATACTACTGTGAGAAACAAATTTATCAACTGGAGTTTAGTGTTTGTGTAAAATTCTTCTGTTGTTAGCCTTATAATATCCAGTCAAAACACTGTTTTCCAAATTTATTTGTCAACTCCTTTCTTCTACCCCCTCAAGTAAGGTTATGTTATTTGTAATATAGTTAATTTCATTTGTCAGAGTCTGCATTGCATCCCAGTTACCTGGACTTCCTGGATGATATTTTCCATTTTCATACAGTAAAATTCACTCTTTGTGCTGTACAGTTTTAAGGGATCAATGAATGCTTAGTTATTGTTTACCATCACAGTACCATACCCTAAATCATACGGCCCCTTGCCTCTTTTTAAAAATAAAGTTACTTATTAAAATAAATTATTTAATAGATCCTTGTAGTGTGTTTGTTATTAAAATAAGGCATAAACCATAGAATGTTGAAATAATTTTTTTCAGAGTAGTTTTTGACATGAAACATTACGGAGATTTGCCAGGGTTGGAGTCATTCTGTTTTGTTAGGTTGAAATCAGCAGTAGAGAAGTCAAGCTAAGAAGATTATTGCTTTCTTTTGTTGTTGTCGTCATAAAATAAGAAAAAGTCTTTGATGTGGCTTCCCAGAGAATATTTTCCTCTCCAAATAGGCATCTCTAATTTTTCTATCCATAGTAGAACATTTGAATGTCAGTGAATGGTAACCAGTTTTTTTGAAAAGTCACTCATTAGTGATAACTGGTCAAAGCTTGCCACTATTAATATTTCAAAAATCTCTTGCACTGTAATAACATAGCCTAGCTGACTGTTATGTCTGTATTCCATTTTCTTTATCTCCTTTTTTTTTGACACTTTGCCTCTCTCCCTATTTGTTATTCCGTAAACTCTATATATTAGTTCTGATTGTGGATGTGTCAGTAAAGTCTAGATTTTACACTTTTATTGGCCTGTTTCCTTCTGTCTCCTTATGTTGAGTTTTAATATAATATAAAATTAAAATGTTTATTTTTTTTGCATTAGCTATATTTACCGAATATATAGTCTAGTCTGAATTTAAAGTATAAATGGATTGACTATTCTTTGTTGCGATAAGAAAAAGAAAATTAAATTGCTTTTAATGTGATTTGTTTAGTCTGTAAATGAATCCATGGTCATCAATAGAAAAAGGTTTTCTTACCTCTGTTAGAGAAAAAAATACTTGGTAGTTTACAGTTTATTCTTATACCTCAGGTGGGACTGCACCAAAACTAATGGGAACATGTGAAGATTTAACTTCTTTGTAAAGACTACCCCCTCCACCTTTTCTACTCTTCCACATCTCAGTCCCCATGGGACTGTTCCATAGCATTTTTAATACTAACGCCCATGTGTTGTAGCTTCAATATGTTTCTTCTTGTTGATATGTCAGTGGAATAAAACAAACACAAAAATAAAACAAATTACTGGTCCTTGTCTTCTATGCAATGGTTCTTGGTAGGTAAAATTATTGTACCTTCCCTGTTCAGGCTTAGAGATCTGAAGTGGCTCATGCATTCAGATTCTAAAGTAGGTGAACTGCATGCATGCTCTGCCTTGCACCTTCATAGCTCAGGCTGTCTCCCTGGACCTGTGAAGGGTATTGAGATGGAGTGGGCTCTAGAGAGTTCTTGCTGGAGGGGATTACCGCAGTGTCTGCAGTTGAAATGCAGGTTCAATTTTGAATTACTTCTCTGAAGCATATGAGAGCACATTCTGAGAATTCTCTGATACCAGAATCTGTAATCACATGCGAACTTGTGTTTCAGAATTGGGCTCACACAGAGAGCAGCTTCATGCCAAGGTTTTATGCTCAGGGCAAGTGTTAGGGATAATTTATTTCTAGATGAGGTCTTTTACAGAACAAAAAATGCCTTGACATGTGTTCTATGTTTAGTCATATGTACTTGCCATGCCTCAGTACCACTAAGATGGCTCTCATGGCAACAGATGGAGAATTTTATGTGTTCATTGGTTCTTTAGAGCCCAGAATATTTTACATTTGGCCTAATTGGTCTTCAGTTGGAAAAAGTGACAGTGCCAGATTCATGTAAAGATGGTGACCCCACCTCTCCACCAAGCATTTGTATAACTCTAGTTTTTTAACTTCACTATAGGGGAACAAAAGCAGTTCAGTTTGAACTGCATAGACTCTTTCTGAACTATTGAAAAAAATTGAGAAATCATTGCATTATTACAGTAGAAGTGGTGCCATTATTCTGGATCTTTCTTTACTTTTCCTCCTCCCTTTCCCCTCTGCCTTCTCCCTACCTATTCCCCACAACTCACACTTCTCTATTCCCCTCCACCCACCTTCCCCCCCCCTTCTTTTCCCTTATCACTAGTTTAGGATATTTTATCCACATTTTTACTTGGTGGTTTGATGGTAAAAGGGCATGTAAAACCTAGCCCTTCTCCTTTTCTCTTTTTAGTATTCTGCCATAGCTTCCATTAATATGGCAGTAATTTATTCCCCATGATAATCCTGGACTTTCTACTTAAACTATGTAAACGTGTCTGTTAGAGATGGAAGAATGGGTGGGAAGAAGTCCTTCTAGGGTAGTTACTTCTTCAAACACTTCTACCTAAGGTGACTAACAGAGTTTCACTCTGGTGTTATCTGACTTGGTTAATCACACTTTTGGTCAAGAAATCCTTGGTGACCTTGGTTTGGAGATAGAATTAAATAGAAACAATAAGATAGTATACTCAAGTGGATAGCTTGTTATTTGATGTCTTCATGCTAGCTTAACATTGGAACAGGACATGATATTGCTTTAACTCTGCATTTAGGCTTGCCACGGAAAGAATTCTTTATGGAGAATGTGTGCAGTATAATTACACAGATTTTTCTTCTAAACTTGAAATTCAAAATGAAAGTACCATAGCCATCATATTAGTCAGGGTTCTCCAGAGAAGCAGAACCAAAAAGATGAATAAAATAGAATAGAATTTATTTATTCTAGGTATAGAGTAGGTTCTCAGTTAACTGGCACCCATGGGGATTGGTAGATGCTGGATAAATATACCCAGCACACTCAAGCAACTGGCACAAAAAAGTTCGAGTTTTTTGCTGGTTGCTTGAGAGTGTGGCTGGTTGCTTGAATTCTGGTTAACTGAGAGTCTACTGTATATGGTTTATATGTATGAAGAGATTTATTATAAAGAACTGGCTTATGTGATTTTAGAGGCTGATGAGTTCAAAATCTGCAGGGTGGGCCAGCAGGCTGGAGACAGGAGAGCTGAAGGTTCAGATGAGGTCTGCCAGCAGGCTGCTAGAGCAATTCTCACTTGCTCAGGAAGGCTGGTCTTTATGATTTATTCATACCTTCAACTGATTGGATAAGGCCTTCACATTAGGGAGGGCAATGTGCTTACTCAGAGTTCATCAATTCAAATGTTAATTTCATCCAAAATCATTTTCCACGTTGACACATAAAATGAACCATAATCACAGCCAGATTTATTTGGAATTCCATGATATCTGGTTGAGTGTTTTTAAACTTTATTTTTAAGGGTCTTTTTGTGTAACTATTTAGTTTAGCCAGAGTGACAACAGGCAAGCTTTACCCTGGGCTGCAGCTGATATGTTCTCGTCAGAATGCATATCTTACCAATTTACGATGTGTTCTTTGCTGTGTGTGTGGATGTGTGGGTCTGGAAAAGATTACTGATGTGCACTTTCTCCCTTTGCTCTTAAATTTCTTAAAAAATTGGGTAAGGAACTGAGACGTTGATAGATGCCATTTATGGGATATTTTCTTCTCTAAGAAGGATTCTGCTCATCAGGCTCACAGAAGTGGTCTTGAAGAGTACATGTACAAATGCTCTCCACTGGAAGGCCTGCACATCCGTTTTATGTTTAGACGTGAGCCCCAGTGTGCTGCGGTGGTCCTGCGTGATGCTTGCTGACGTGTGAGCATGCTCTTCGAGGCCTGGTCAGGGAAACGTTTCTTCTGAGCCGGTGATAACTGGACAGAATGCCAGAAGGCTAAAATAGCTCTTTAGAGAGCCGACATATGTAAACTGGTTCTTAGCAAGCAACACATGTGATTTAAAGTGAAAACATTTTCTAAAAGAACTTCTTTTCCCCCTTGATTTATAGTAATGAATAGAAACTCAAATAAATTTAATATTTCACGGAGAGCTGAGGCCGCCATTGATTCCCCCTCACCCCCCGCTTTCTTAGCTGTCTTTCCAGTGAAATGATAAGGGGTGCTATTAAAAATAGAAGGAAGCTCCTTTATCTCTGAGTATCCCGTTCATGAGCCAGCAGGCCTGTTTGGCTGTTCAGACTTTCTTTCATTACCATAATCAAATTGATTATTCCAATGGCACTAATACAGCTGGAGGTGCTCATGGTGACATTGGACAAGATTTCCTGCCTTCTAGTTTCTGTTCAAAGAGAAATGTCTACCTGCCATTCTTTCCCCATTTATAGGGGAAAATCCACTATGGGTCATTTACCCAAACAAACCTTTTAATGTGTTTATTTAAACCTTTTTCTGGACATTTGAGTTGCCCTTTGACATCGGGAAAAAAAGCATCAAGTGACTCATCTTGCCTCCCCCATTAGCCAATGAGTCTCTGTGCCCAAGGCATTTCGGTTGCCTCTGAAATTTTGAAATAAATACTAAAAGAAATGGCATCAAGTGTTCATGTTGAGAGTGATGCTATGGAGTGGCCCCAGAACCTGCCGGGCGAGTCACATTGTGTTTGGACAATCTTGAGGTGTTGTGAGAATGTGAGGGCTTGTTGTTGTTGTCAGTGGCAGCCCTGGACAGGTTTTTGGGCAAATTGCAGATTGGTTTTGTTTGCACAGGAGGAAGACAGGTGGTTTTCACGTTGAGACCTTGATCTGTCTGGATGTGGGGTGAATAGTCAGCTTTGTAATTTGTCATTACCTCACACTCTGCTTCAGCATGCTTGCACCAGTGTTAAGGCTAAGCCTCTGCTGAATTGGAGAGTGGGCTGCTGCTAACACTACAACAGTTACAGCTTCAGTGTATTTTTATTATAATATTTTATGTTGTTATTAATTAGTTTCTTTAATTCTTCAGAATAGTAAAGGAAAACAGGTATCATCCTCATGCCCAGCAATAGGACAGTACTTCTGTGGACACAGTCTGGATTTTGGGTTGAGCCCTGACACTTGGGTGTTTTAGTAGGCTTCCTCAAATGGGGCAGCATTATAGTAGTCACCTGAGAGGCTTGGGGAAAAATTACAGATACAGGTCTTTCCTATTCCACTGAGTTAGAATTTGAGGTGTGGAGGTGGGTAGGAAATGGCATTTCAAACGACTCGTCTGGCATCAGATCCCAGACGCTGGCAGAATTTCTGAAAGGTCTCTCATAACTGGAATAGAAACTGCAGTTGTTGTCCACAGCTGCTAAAATTGTTCCAGATCACGAAAGGGAAGGGCAAACAAAGAACACAGAAGTTCCAGAGAATAGTCTTGAGGACCCTGCAGGAACTAGAAAGGCCATTGTGAGCCTCAGTATTTCCTCTCCTGCCTTATCATTCCCATCTGCCTGTTCCTTCCACTTCCCCTTAACTCAATCCCCCATCTTTGGAATGAAGAGATGACTGTGTTGAAGATGCTGAGCCATCTGGTTATCATTCCAGAGGCTATTTTTTAAGGGCACTTAACTTCCCCTGCAAACTCATCTAAGAAATGGCTTCAATAGAACAATGGGATACAAGTTTAGGCTTCAGGTTCTGAGTCATGTTTCCCTTTTAGTTCCTCTTTATGCTTACTTGTTGCTGTCTTAGTTCTCGACAGATTTTAATAATGTGATTCTTCTTATAAGATAGATTATGAAACAGAGCAGGGAAGGAAGGACTAGGCATCAGAGCTTTTGGCTTTTGGTTTTTATTTTGCGCTAAAGATATTAACCTCTCTAGGACCTGATCCCTTAACTGGGAAATGAGTATAGTTATTCTTACCTATCTCAGTGGAATGCTGGGAGGCTTAATTAATGTTCAGAATGTGCTGTGAGACAACCCAAACAGTATTCAGGAGAATGTGCAGTTCTTGAAACACCCAGCAGCACTATGTACTTACCCTCCTGCTTTGTTAATTACTAAAATGTTGGTGGGAGGAAGTAAAGTGTCTGCTTTGTTCTCTTCTCTACATTAGGCATCCATCTGTAGGCTGGGTTAGCCGTCCTGTTCAGAGAAAAGTACCTTAATGGGTTCAGTTCTCCTTTTTAGCAGACTTACGACCTGAACTACAAGAAGCAGCTTACCATCCTTGTGTATGTGGCAGAATAATGCTGTTAGTTGCAGTCTCACTTCTGTCTGTCTGTCTGTCTGTCTGCCTGCTCTGCTTTCTCTGAGCACTGCTGAGCTCCTCATATGTGACATCTTCCACTCCAAATGACATCCCTTCCGGAGCCCACCCTTACCTTTTCAGGAAAAGCATGTTTTCCTTGTAGACTAGTGGCCAGAGTGACTGGGATACTTTTAATTCTTGAGCCCAGTTGCTTAACCAGATGATCTTGGAACTTAGAAACTGACCACAGGGCCTCTAGCTCCCTAACCAAATGAAGCAAAGGCCTGGCTGATATCAAAGGGTGTGACTCAGGCAGATAAATAAATGGTCACAGTGTGCTCCATTCCTACCATCATCTATCTCTCTTTGTTTTTATGCTGAGCCTATGTTGCAGTGCTCTGCAGGTTCCTTTATACACATGAATTTGTTATTTGTTTCTGAGACCAGAGAGGTTGGAACCTCCTGACTGGGAAGGGCCTGTGCTTCAGGGCAGTCCCTGTTCCTGCATTCTTGAGGCAGGATTCCCAGCAGGTTACTTCTCTCCACAGCAGTGCCTCATTCCTCAGGCTCTTTCTTCCTGTACTTTAGATAGGGGCACACTGCTGAATTGGTCTGAAACTGTGCAGATGGAGCTGGCTTAGGAAATCTGTGACACAGCTGGGACAGCAGAGTCACAGTTTCTTGGTTAGGTCTTTCTGTATTGAAACCTTTTGCCAGACACCACTGTTTATGGCATAGGGCATGTGTTTATGAGTAAATCTGTCCCATGTGTAACCTCTGTCTTCTTCCCCAAGTCCTTCTGATTACACTTAGCTGTTGGGCCTTAAGGATATCTATAACTTCTCTTTAATAATGTGATACGGTTAGCACCAGTATATGGGAGAGAACTCAGCCTTGATGCATTGTAGAATAGTCTTCTCTTTGGACCATTAGTGTCATTTAGCATTTGGGAAATAAGTTGTTGATTGTAGAGGAAGAAAGAATTCTCAAATTTTTTTAATCGTCTCTTGCCACATTTCCTCGTTAAGCATGCACACATATAAAATCAACCAAAAGTTAATGGCATCATGAGGAAATGAAGGAATTATAGACAATACAATGGAATGGAAAGAGTGTTGAATTTGGAGTCTAAGAACACAGCTTAAGTACTAGCTTCATCACTTAGTGTAGACTAGAGGCAGATCACTTAGCTGCTGCATTCCTAAACTGGAAATGATACCACTTGCCCTTACTACTTGAAGGGTGTTCTGAGGAACGAATTGGAATCATCTTCACTTCTTTCTCTACCCCTGGAACTGATATCTCTGATAGCCTTGCTTTGAAGATTAAGAAAAACTGCCATTGTAATAAGCCATTTCGAAAATTGATGCTTTTGGAAATACAGAATTACATGTTTAATTCTTTTCAAACAAGTCGGGCCCGTGGAGAATGGAGTGACAACTGCTGCTCCTACGTAAGATTTCAATACAATGTAATAAATGGCATGATAGAAATCTGCAGAGTGTATGACACAGCTGGCCCAAGAGCCAAGATTCAAACCCAGGGTGGTCTTGACTCACTGTCCTTGTTCTTTCAGTGTTTCTTCTGAAAAATACAGCTCTCACTGTAAATTGGGAAACTGGCATTTTTGGTTTCCATGTGTTCCCAGGACTTATTTGCATCAAGTAGAACTGCAAGTATATGTTCAACCTAGAAGAACTTAGGTGACCCAGTCCAAGATAGAGGTAACCATTCGGTGTTGTGCTTGCAAGTCCATGGTCAGAGCTCTTCTCTATGCTGGAGCTGTCAACTGCTGTCAAGAAATCTGGGCCCTGTTTTTAATACTTCCCTTGGCTTTCAGTGTGATTTCCCAATTATAAAATGTTATAAGAAACTTTTTATTCTTCTTTCACCAATAATTGAAGATAAGTAAATTCAGCATTTAAAAGAATGCTGAATATTATCATTATTGTTATTACTTTTATTATATTTGCTATATAGGGACTAATATCCTTCTAGTGACCCAAGGAACAGTAAGTTTATAAAACCACATAGAACAATGGCTTTAGGTCTGAAGCCAGAAAATATATTAACCCTGAATACCACGAGTGGAATAATACAAATGAGAATCCTAAGAAAATTCAATATGAGGTCTAGGGCAGGTAAAGGAGAGATAATTTAAAAGAGAAAAAAGAAGGAACCAAAGAAAGAAGAAAGGAAAGAGGGCAGGAATTGAAAGGGAGAAAAATGGAAAGGCAACAAGAAAAATAAAAAATAAATGAAAACATAAGACATAAAAAGATGATTTCTGACTTTACACCAAATCCAGAATTCTAAATTTTTGATCATCAAAATAATGCTTGAATTCATAGCTAGGAAACACTGTTGGTCTTCTGGTTCAATGGTATTTAATCCCAGCTGTAGGATGGATAAGTTCTGAGAATGTGGACACTGGGGTTCACTCTTAGGAGGGCTATCTCTGCAGGTGAGCAGAGATGACAAAAGATTTATAAAACCACATAGAATGACATTTCCATCTATTTTAAGGAGAAGACTTGACCTCAGGCTGGTATGTTCTCAAGCTGATAATAATTATAAAAATATACCAGCTCAGTGTCAAGTGAGGGCTAAAACCCAGGAGGGAAGCCTCTGTTCTCCTTTGCTTTCTTTTTTTCCTGTAAACAACACCCAGAAGGCTTTGATTCTATTTTTGTAAGCAAAATTACCACTACTTGGTTAAGTGTAAAAGTCAGTATGTACTTTCTGCCTGGAAGTACCTCATACCCAGTGTATAAAAGCCATGTCACCCACACCAGGGCAGAGAGGGAAAGTTAGGAGCTCAGAGAGGGCTTGCACAATGATGGGAAGGCCAGCCGAATATGGGCTAGCCTCACGTTACTCCTTTCCTGTTTCTTTTCTCTCTTCCTTTCTTAATGTTGTTTTAGGAGCAGCAGTTGTCACTCCATTCTCCAATGGGCCTACTTGTTTGAAAAATGTTAAACTAACTATGTACTTCCACAGGTATCAAGCTTTGAAGTGCCTTATTACAATGGCATTCTTTCTTCTTCTTGTCCCTCTTCCCCCCTTACAATCAATAACACTTCCAAGAACTTCCATCCCAGGTATGATAGTTGGAAATTCACTGGAGGGGATAAATATCACATTTAAACAGGAAAAAGAAAGAATCAGTGAACTAGAAGACAAAAGACAATTCAAATGATCAAGTCTGGGGAGCAGAAATAAAACAGAATGAAGAAGAATGAACAGATCCAGTATTAGTTTGTGAGGGTTGCCCTAACAAAACACCAGAGACTGACTAGTTTAAACAACATTTTCTCACAGTTCTGGAGGGTAGAAGTACAAGATCAAGGTGTTGACAGGTTTGGTTTCCTTGGAGGCTTCTCTTTGGCTTCTAGATACTCACCTTCTTGCTGTGTCCTCACATTGTTTTTCCTCTGCACACACATCATTCTGTGTATCCTAATTTCCTGTTTTTATGAGAAAACTGGTTAGTTTGGATTAGGGCCACTAATAACCTCATTTTAACTCATCACCTCTTTAAGGGCCCTGTTGCCATATGTGTATAGTCACTTTCTGAGGTTCTGGGGTTAGGGCTTCAATGTGAGTTTTGTGTGTGTGTATGGGGGGCACAGTTCAGCCCATACCAGAGCCCAAGGGACTTGTGCGACACTCAACATGATCAACATATGCTTTATGGGAGTCCCAGGAGTAGAAGAAAGAGAGAAAGAAAAAGGCAGAAAGGTTAGAAAACTTCCCCAGTATGATTTATGGCATGGATCTACAAATCTAAGAAGCTCAGTAAACTCTTAAGTAGAATAAACCCAAGGGGACCCACTCTGAGACATGTAATCAAACTGTCAAAAGTCAGAGACAAAGAGAGAATCTTATCAGCTAAGATTTTTCATCAGAAACATTGGAGGTCAGAAGATATTGGGATGGTCTATTTAATGTATTGAAAGGAGAAAAAACTAAATGGAAAATTTTATGTCTGGCAAAACTAACCTTCAAAGTGAGGGGGAAATTAAGATATTACCAGGTAAACAAAAGCTGAGGGATTTCATTACCACTACAAAAATAATTCCTTTGGGTTGAAATGAAAGAACATTAGACAGTAACTCAAAACTGTGTGAATGTAAAGATCTTAAGTAGAGGTAACTTAATTATACAGACAAAAGACAAATGCATAAAAATAATTATAAATCTTGGTTATTGATAAGGTAAATGTGTAAAGGGTACCTAATGTATAAAGATGTAAATTATATCATCAATAGCATAAAGAGCAGGACAGACTAGAATTTTTGTATACAACTGAAGTTAAATTGGTATCAATTCAATGTTGTTATAATTTTAGAATATAATAATCCTCATGAGGACTACAAAGAAAGTATCTACAGAGTATAAATTAAAGGGAGTAAGAAGGGAATCAAAATATGTCACTCCAAAAATAATCAACAAAACACAAAGCAGTAAAGGAGGAAATGAGGGGCACAAAAAAATATTACATGTGGAATACAAGTAGCAAAATAGTAGTAAAAAGTTTTTCTTCAGTTAATTACTTTAATTAAGTAAAAATGGATTGAACTCTCCAGTCTCAAGGCAGAGATTGGGCCTTTCAGATGTTGCTGCCCAGAGCTACCTGCACCCAGCCATGGTCAACCCCACCATGTTCTGTGACATTGCCATTGATGGCGAGCCCTTGGGCCTCGTCTCCAGAGACAGCAGAAAATTTTCATGCTCTGAGCACTGGGGAGAAAGGATTTGGTTATAAAGGTTCCTGCTTTCACAGAATTATTCCAGGATTTATGTGCCAGGGTGGTGACTTTACATGCCATAATGGCACAGGCAGCAAATCCATTTGTGGGAAGAAGTTTGATTATGAGAATTTTGTCCTGAAGCATATGGAGTCCTGGCATCTTGTCCATGGCAAATGCTGGGCCCAACACCAACAATTCCCAGTGTTTTATCTGTACTGCCAAGACTGAATGGTTGGATGGCAAGCCCTTGATCTTCGGCAGGGTGAAAGAGGGCATGAGTGTTATGGAGACCATGGAGTGCTTTGGGTCCAGGAATGGCAAGATGAGCAAGAAGATCACCACTGCGACTGTGGACAACTCTTGATAAACTTGACTTGTTTTCTTGTAACCACCAGACCATTCCTTCTGTAGCTCAAGAGCACCCCTCACCCACATCTGTTCGAAATACCCCATAATCTGTGTTTTCACTGCAGTTTGTTGGTTCCATGTTTTTCTTGCTCCCCTCCAAGTCTAGCTGGGTTGCAGAGTTAAATTTGTGGTTATGAAATAAAAGATCAACAACAACAATAAAAAGACAAGATTGGCAGAATGGCTAAAATGACATGATCCAACTACATGCTCTCTAAAAGACACTCACTTTAGATCTAAACACAAATGTGTTGGGAAGGTGAAAGAATGGGAAAAAATATCCCATGCAAATAGTAACCAAAAGAGAGCTAAGGTAGCTGTATTAATAATATCAGACAAAATAGACTAAGTCAAAAGCTGTTATAAGAGACAAAGAATGACAATATATATTGATAAAGGGTCTGTTCACCAAGAAGATATTAACAATTATAAACATATGCATCAAACATCTGAGCTCCATAATATATGAAGCAAACATTGACAGGATTGAAGGGAGGAATAGGTAGTTTTACAATAATAATTGGAGATTTCAGTGCCCCACTTTCAGTAATGGATGGACAAAAATAGAAGATCAGTAAGGAAATATAGGACTTGAATAACAATATGGACTAGTTAGACCTAAGAGATATGTAAGGGCTGTCTGAAAAAAAAAAAAATCCAGCCACAAATGCCTCTATTTTTCATATTACATGGCTGGATACTCTGGACAGCCCTTGTATATAGAATACTCCACTCAACAACAGCAGAATACACAGTTTTCACAAGTGCTCATGGAACATTCTCTAGGATAGATCATATGGTAGGCCAAAACCAAGTCTTAATTTTTAAAAGAATTTAAACCATATACAGTATCTTTTCTAATCACAGTGGAATGAAAGTAGGAATAAATAAGTGAAAGAAACTAGGAAATTCACAAATATAGGGAAACAACACAGTCTTAATCAATGGGTCAAAGAAATTACAAAGGAAATTAGAAAATATCTGGAGACATAAAAAAACACAACATAACAAAACTTATGACATTCAACAAAAGCAGTACTAAGGGTTAAAACACATTTCAAAACAAAGATCTTAACACCAACATTACACCTTAAGGAACTGGAAAAAGTAGAACAAATTAACCCCCAAACTATTAGAAGGAAGGAAATAATAAATATTAGAGTAGAAATTAATAAACAAATGGAAAAACAAAGGGAGAAAAATCAATGAAAACAAAAGTTGCTTTGAAAAGATCAACAAAATTGACAAACCTCTGGAGTGACTAAGAAAAAAGAATTACTAAAATCAGGAAAGAAACTCGGTAAGTACCGATTTTAAAGAAAGAAAAATAGGATATAAAAGAATGCTGTGCAAAAGTATACATCAGCAAATTGGATAACCTTGATGAAATGGGCACATTTTTAGAAACATACAATATGCCAAAACTTAATTATTAAGAAATAGAAAATATGTATATACCTATGACTTAGGAAGGAGATTGAATCAGTAATCAAAAAAAAGTTCGAAGCCATGGTTTCACTAATGAATTCTACTAAACATTTGAAGAATTAAAACCAATCATTCTCAAACTTCCAAACAACTGAAGAGGAAGGAATACTACCTAACTTATTCTATAAGGCCAGCATTACACTGATACTAACAACAAAGACACTACAGAAAAGAAAACTACAGATTAATATTCCTTAATGTTGATTAAAAAAATCTTCCAAAAAGTATTAACAAACTTAATTCCACAATATATTAAAGGGGTTATATCCCATAAACAAATGGGATTTATTCACAGAATGTAAGCATAGTTTAACATATGAAAATCAACTAAGGTAATATACCACATTAATACAGTGAAGGAAAAGAACCACATGATCATCTCAATTGATACAGGAAAAGCATTTGACAAAATCAACACCCTTTCATAATAAAAACTCAGTAAATTAGGAGCAGAAGAGAACTTTCTCAATATGAGAAAGGCCATATATGAAAAGCCCATAGCTATAGTCATGTGCTACATAACGACAATTTGGTCAGCAACAGACCACATATAATGGTGGTTCCATATTATAAGAGTTGAAAAATTCCTATTGCCTCGTATGTCAGCAGTTATAACATCGTAGCATACACATCACTCAAGTGTTTATAGTGATTGTGGTATAAATAAACCTATTGTGCTGCCAGTACTATAAAAGGATAGTATGCACAATTATGTACAGTACATATTACTTGCTAATTATAATAAAAGTACAGTATTTACTGTTTTTTACTTTAGAGTATACTCTTTCTACTTGTAAGAGAAAAAGTTTGTTGTGAAATAGTATGCCATTTATGCCACCAGCAGGCTTGTACATTTTGTGCTTACTTGTCTCTTGATTGCATCATTTGCTTGTGCTTGATTTAATCTCATGTTATAAATTTAGTGTAGACTAAGGGGACAGTGTTTCTAAAGTTTACAGTAGTGTACAGTAATGTCCTAGGATATCACATATACTCACCACTCACTCCCAGACTCACCCAAAACACCTTTTAGTTCTGCAAGCTCCATTCACAGTAAATGCCCTGTACAGGTGAGCCATTTTTTATCTTTTATACCATATTTTTTACTGTACCTTTCCTATGTTTAGATACACAAATACTTACCACTATGTAACAATTGAATATAGTATTCAATACAGTAACTTGCTGTATAGTTTTGTAGCCTAGGATCAGTAGGCTGTACCCATAGAGCCTAGGTATGTAGTTGGCTATACCATCTAGATTTATATAAGTGCACTCTGTGATGTTTATAGATGAAATTGTCATTTAGTGATGTATTTCTCAGAAGATACCCCTGTTAAGCTGTGTGTAACTGGAATGTCATTATTAATAGTGAAAAGTTTTCCCCTGAGATCAGGAGTCAGACAAGGATATCCACATTCACCACTTCTATTCTACATATTTGTAGTGTTGGTATTTGTAGTCAGAACAATTAGTCAACAAAAAGAAATAAAAGCTATTCAAATGGGAAAGGAAGAAGTAAACTTATCCCTTTTCATACATGACATGATCTTATATATAGAAAACCTTCAATTATACCAAAAAACAAAACAAAAAAACCCGCTAGAGCTAATAGGAAAACAAAACAAAACCAACATACAAAAATCAGTTGTATTTCTACGCACTAACAGTGAACAGTCAAAAAATGAAATTAAGAAAAAAACCAATCCCATTTACAATAACATAGAAAAGAATAAAATACTTAGGAATAAATTTAATCAAGGAAATGAAAGATTTGTTTACTGAAAACTACAAAACATTGCTGAAAGAAATTAAAGATACAAAAAAAAATTAAAGATACAAATAAATGGAAGATATCTCATATTTATGGATTAGAATTTAATATTGATAATACTACCCAAAGCAATCTACGGATTAATGCATTCTCTGTCAAAATCCCAATCATGTTCATTTCAGAAATAGAAAAACACATTCTAGGAGTTCCCTGGTGGTGTAGTGGCTAGGCTTCGGCGCTCTTAACACAGTAGACTGGGTTTGATTCCCAGCCAGGGAACTACCCCCCCCACCAAAAACAAAACAACAAAACACACATTCTAAAATTTATATGGAATTTCAAGGGACCTTAAATTGCCAAAGTCACCTTGAAAAAGAACAAAGTTGGAGGACTCACACTTTTTGATTTCAAAACTTACTATGAAGCTATAGTACTCAGAACAGTGTGGTGCTGGCATAAAGGCAGACATGAACCAGTGAACAGAATAGAGAGCCCTGATATAAACTCTTGTGTATATGGTCAAGTAAGATTTGACATGGGTGCTAAGACCATTGAATGGGAAAAGCACAGTCTTTTCAACAAATTGTACTGGGAAAAGTGAATGTACAACAATCTAAATAATGAAGTTGGATCCTTATACAAAAATTAACTTAAAATGGAATAAAACACCCAAATGTAAGATCTGAAACTATAAAATTCTTAGAAGTAAACATAAGGGGAAATCTTCATGACATCGTATTTGGCAATGATTTATTGGATATGACACCAAAAGCACAGGCAACAAAAGAAGAAATAGATAGAATGGATTTCATTAAAATTAAAACTTTTGTACATCAGAGAACTTACGAAGGGAGTGAAAATATAACTCATAAAATGGAAGGAAATATTTGCAAACTATATATATTGAGGGAGTAATATCTAGGATATCCAGAGAGTTCCTGTACCTCAACTACAAAAAGAACAAATATTCCCATTTTAAAGGGATCAAAGGACTTGAATAAACATTTCTCCAAAGAAGATATACAAATGGCAATAAGCACATGAAAAGATGTGCAAGATCACTGACTGGCCTGTAGAGAAATACAAATCAAAGCCATAGTGAGAGATACATTAGGATGGTGGTTATTAAAAAAAAATTACAAATGAAGAAGTAGAGAAATTGGAAATCTCATGCATTGCTGATGGAATCATAAAATGGTACAGCTACTGTGGAAAACTTTGACAGTTCCTCAAAAAGTTACAAAGAATTATCACGCGACCCAGGAATTTAACTCCTAGGTACACACCGAAAAGAGTTGAAAGCAGGGGTCAAATATAGTTGCACACCATTATACATAAAAGCATCATTCACAACAGACAAGAGGTAGAAAAATACCCCATGTCCATCATCAGATGACTGGATAAACAAAATGTGGGCTGTACACACAGTAGAATATTATTCAGCATTAAAAAGGAATTAAATTCTGATACTTGTTACATGGCTGTGTTAAATAATCCAGACATAAAAGGACAAATACTGTATGACTTCACTTATATAAGGTACCTAGAATAGGCAAATCCATAGAGACAAAATAGAATGGAGTTACCAGTGGGCTTTGGTTTGAAGGAATTCGGAAGTTAGTATTTATTGGGTACAGAGTTTCCATTTGGGCTGATGAAGAAGTTGTGGAGATGAACGATGATGATGGCTGCACAACATTGTGACTGTACTTAATGCCACTGAATTGTACACTTAAAAATGGTTAAAATGGCAAATTTTATGTTGTGTATATTTTACCAGAATTAAAAAAAAGTTTTTACACAGTAGTGATGATGAGAATGTGGAAAAACTGGATGACAAATACAGACTGTATGTACATAGAACATATAGTAAAGATACAAGGAATAGAGCACCATCTCTCACATTCAATTGTGAATGTCTGATGAGATAAAAATGCCACATTTGATAAAGAGATAGATTGTTAGGTTACCCTCTCTGATTTTTTTCTCCATTCACTAGTGTTCAGTTGGGTGGAAATGGCAAACTCTCCACCTGCTGCTGATGTTTCTTAGAGAGTCCAATAGCAACACCTCAAAACAGTAATTTTCAGTGAAATGGCAGAAGCACATGGACCATTGCAAAATCATTCATGACCACACAAGTATTCTCACTGTGTACTTTGATCATGAATGCAGTTAAAGTAGTTGATTTTTTAACTTACATATTCACTTAAGGAATTTGAGAGAACTTATAGAAAACTTTTTATGTAAGTTTAAATAGTTGTTAATTATATAATTTCTGGTATATTTTGTTATATTGATACTTTAAAATAAAACTGTAACTTCACTTTTATAGTGTGTCCAGTGGATCCCAAATGCTATAGTGATAGATGTTTACCACCATCATTGAGAAAAAGACAAGTGCTGTATGTTTTAATGTTGAAATAATCATAGATTCACAGACAGTTACAAAATTAGTACAGAGTGGTCCAGTATACACTCCTAAGTAAAAGAAAAAATAAATTTAGAAAATAAACTTTCCTGCAATGAAATTTTGGTGTGGCACAACTCTGGGAAACAGTTTGTCAGTTTCTTAGAAAAAAGAAAACTAATTATGCAACAACATCCAACAGCATTCACACTCTTGGGCGTTTATCCCAGAGAAAAGGAAACATACATTCATACAAAAAATCTACACAAATGTGAATGGTAGCTTAAATGATAACAGCCCCAAACTGGAAACAACCCAGATGCCCTGCAGTAGGTGAGTGGTGAAACAAACGGTGGTACATCCACACCACGGACTACCACTCAGCAATAGAAGGAAAAGAACTGTTGTCATACACGAATTGGATGGACTTAAAGGGCATTAGGTGAATGAAAAAAAATCAATCTCAAGAAGTCACCTGGTATATATTTCCATTTATATGACATTCTCTAAATGACAGAATTAAAGTGGGATCCTGGGTTATTGAGGATGGGCAGAGTACAGCAGTACAGGCTTACCTTGTTTTATTGTGCTTCACAGACACTGTTTTTTTATAAGTTGATGTATCAAGCAAGTCTATCAGCACCACTTTTCCAATAGCATTTGCTCACTTGGTGTCCTCGTGTCACATTTTGATAATTCTTGCAGTATTTCAAACTTTTTTGTATATTGATGATCTGGGATCAATGATCTTTGATGTTGCTGTTGTAATTGGGGGACCTTAAACTGTGCCCATGTAAGGTGACAAACTTAAGTGTGTGTTCTGACTGCTCCGCCAACTGGCTGTTCCCCATCTCTCCCTCTTGTTGGGCTTTCCTACTCCCTGAGACACAATGATGTTGAAATTAGGCCAATTAATAATCCTACAATGGCCTCTAAGTGTTCAGGTGAAAGGAAGAGACACATGTCTCTCACTTTAAATCAGAAGCTAGAAATGTTTAAGCTCAGTGAGGAAGGCATGTCGGAAACTGAGATAGGCCGAAAGTTTGGCCTTGTGTGCAAATCACTTAGCTAGGTTGTGAATGCAAAGGAAAAGTTCTTGAAGGAAATTAGTGCTACCCCAGTGAACACAAATGATAAGAAAGCAAAACAGCCTGTTGCTGATACTGAGAAAGTTTTAGTGGTCTGCTTAGATCAAACCAGCCACAACATTCCTTAAGCCAAAGTCTAATCCAGAGCAAGGCCCTGACTCTTCAGCTCTATGAAGGCTAAGAGAGGTGAGGTAGCTGCAGAAGAAAAGTTTAAAACTCGCATGAGGTTTAAGGAAAGAAGCCATCTCCATAACACAAAAGTGCAGGGTGAAGGAGCAAGTTACCCAGAAGACCTAGCTCTGATGATTCATGAAGGTGGCTACACTTCACAACAGATTTTCAATGTAGATGAAACAGCTTTATATTGGAAGAAGATGTCATCTAGGACTTTCATAGCTAGATAGAGAGGGGAAGTCAGTGTCTGGCTTCAAAGCTTTAAAGGACAGGCTGACTCTTGTTAGGGACTAATGTATTATAGCTGATAACTTTAAATTGAATCCAATGCTCGTTTACCATTTCCAAAATCCTAGAGCACTTACGAATTATGCTAAACCTATTCTGCCTGTGTTGTATAAATGGAATGACAAAGCCTGAATGTCACCATATCATTTTACAACATGGTTTAACTGAATTTTTAAGGCCACAGTTGAAACCTACTGTTTAGAAAATAATATTCCTTTCAAAATATCACTGCTCATTGACAATGTACCTCGTCACCCCAGAGCTCTGATGGAGATGTACAATGAGATTAATACTGCTTTCATGCCTGCTAACTTAACAGCCATTCTGCAGCCCATCATGGATCAAGGAGTAATTTCAACTTTCAAGTCTTATTAGTTAAGAAATACATTTTGTAAGGCGATAGCTGCCATAGATAGTGATTTTGCTGATGGATATGTGCAAAATAAATTGAAAACCTTCTAGAAAGAATTGACAATTCTAGATGTCATTAGGAACATTTGCGATTCATGGGAAAAGGTGAAAATATCATTAACAGGAGTTTGGAGGAAGTTGATTTCAAACCTCGTGGATGACTTTGAGGGTTTCAAGACTTCAGTGGAGAATGTAACTGCAGATGTGGAAATAGCAAGAGAACTAGAATTAGAACTGGAGTCTGAGGATGGGACTGAATTGTTGCAGTCTCAGATAAAATTTCAACAGATAAGGACTTGCTTCTTATGGAAGAGCAAAGAAAATGGTTTCTTGAGATGGAATCTAGTCCTGGTGAAGATGCTGTGAAGATTGTTGATATGACAACAAAGGATTTGGAATATTGCACAAACTTATAAAACAGTAGCGGGGTTTGAGAGGATTGATTCCAGTTTTGAAAGAAGTTCTCCTGTGGGTAAAATACTATCAAATAGCATTGTATGCACCAGAGGAATTGTTCATGAAAGGACAAGTCAATGCAGCAAACTTCACTGTTGCCTTATTTTAAGAATTGCCACATCACTCCAGCCTTCAGCAGCCACCACCCTGATCAGTCCACAGCCATCAACAGTGAGGCAAGATCCTCTACCAGCAAAGAGAATGTTGAACGCTCAGATGATAGTTAGAATTTTTAGTAATAAACTATTTATTAATTAAGGTCCGTACATTGTTTAAACATAATGCTATTGTACACTTAATAGACTACAGTTTGTATAAACATAACTTTTATATGCACTGGGAAACCATAAAATGCATGTGACTTGTTTTATTGCAATAATGGCTTTATTGTGGGGGCCTGGAAATAAACTCGCAATATCTCCAAGGTCGGCCTGTATATTAATAGAATATTTATAAATTTAAGAGTTGTTTAGGAATAGAATGAGAATTCTGAGGAAGCACTGTCAGCTTGGGACCTGATCAGACCTAGAGCCCAGCTGTTGTGAATAATCACTTAAGCTCAAACCTCGCTTGCTTGTTGTAGTCGTTTATTCTTAAATCTTCTTGGGACATACTGTCTTCTAGGATTGGTATGAGCAGCTGCCAGTGAAATTTATCTATGGCAGTTGGGCAGGAAAGAGGTCAGGGCAAGCTTCATTAAAAAGTATAGAGCTTACCTCTGCTGCAGAGTGGTGGGCTAGAACACGTGGTTATTTCCATTGTCTGGGGCTGTGTTACTTTGGTTGGAAGAAACAAATTGGCTTAGTTTACAGTAGAGGTTTATTGTAAAGAATTTATCTTAGTTGCCTTGCTGAAAATTCCGCGCTGTTGGAGGCACTAGAGTAACGTTAGAGTTATCTTTTTTGTCCTTTAGTTCCCTTGTTACTAACTCTAGTGTTTCTACACTTTTGATGAGTTAGCATTTCTCTTTATATTCCAACTCTTTCTCTGGTGACTGTATCAACTCTCTTAATTCATACTCTAATTTCTCTTAGCTTCATACTTCTTAAAAGAAAGAAGTATGGGTTATCTAGTCATTATCCAGTTGGGCAAAGTTCTCATGAGCTATTTGAAGGCCCCTTTGATGATCTTTGGGTTGGAACCTGATCCCTCGTTATAGTAATTTTTAACCACAGCTTTGGTGTCTCATCATCTAAATAACAGTGGTCATACTGTATGTCTGTGGTGACTTTCCTCAGAAGGAACCTGTGTGGCCATGGTAGATCTGTCTGTTAATGAATGGGTCACTGGGAGCTTACAGATTGAAAGCAAAATGGAAAGCACTGCACATGCGTGGGGTCTCTGGCCTCCTAAGAGAGTAGCCCACGGCTAACCAAGACAAAGGAATACTGTCTTCACTCATCCTCATTCTACAGTCTTCTGTAGCAGCCAATGGTGTAGAAACTAATGGCGACTCAGGTACATTATACTTCTGATTTTTATTCCTTTTATTAGATTCCTTAAGGCTTGTTATAATTAATGAAGTCTTAATAAGAAGAAGGATCAGGATATATTTTGGAATGTATACATGTGGCTGAACAACAATACAATTAAAAGAAGGAAAAGAATGGATTGCTGTTACCTGCAGCCCACCTAATACATGAGGAGCTAGAAAGCAGCTTAGAGTCTAAGGCTTTCTGTACTTTTTCTTTACCTGGTATAGTCAGTTGAGATTCACAGAGCTTTTCAAGGGTTTTATGTATGAAGGCTTTTGGGGATGGCGTATTCTCTTAGGGGCCAAGTAGCTGAAGAATGACATTTTGTAGGTGACCAATGTACCTACTTGATTTTCTGTCCCCAAAAATTGGTTAAGACATTGTGAGGAGTTCCCTGGTGGTGTAGTGGCTAAGGCTTTGGCGCTGTCAACACTGCGGCCTGGGTTCGAGTCCCAGCCAGGGAACTACCCACATTAAAAAAAAAAAAAAGACATTGTGAGACCTGATAAACTGGTTTCTAATGTTTGTTGAAACACATAGATGCTAGTTTTGAAAGGGAATTACCAGGCAAATAGCATATCTTGGTTTCATGAATAGCTTCATTCCACTTAGTTTTATGAAAATCACCATGTTGTTGTATTTCTCATTTTTACTAAAGGCAGGTGAAACTTCTAATGGATGGGAATCCTGGGTTAGATACATGGCTCATATAGGAGACAGTCCCTTAGTTGGTTGATAATTGCACCCAGAGAGTGTTGATGCCATCCTAAAGGGGAAAATATGAGGCCAAGAGTTTGGAACAGATCAGACCCACCCAGAGTGCCTTTCCTGGATTTGAAACCTTGAGGAAAGGGGAGAGATGAAGGAGGGCTGACCAGAAGAAGGCTCATGTGAGTCTGGGTGACAGATGTTGAAGGGATTCACCATGATTCTAAGCAAGAAGGAGATTCTTTTTTTTTTTTTTTTTTTTTAATTCATTTTTATTGTTAGACTTTTTGGGGTAAGAAGGAGATTCTTAAAGGAAATGCCTTTAAAGCTCTAGTTGGCTTTATTCTGGGACTAAGAGGAAAAGTGCATTCTCAGAACTCTTCTCTTCCTCTTGGTTCCTTCCAGTAAAGGTCAGATTGAGAGAGAAAGCAGTCAACTTGGCTGTATCTAAGAGACTTTGTTTTGGAATATAATTATTTTCCATCCTTTGTGGTTAGTGATTGTAGCCTACATAGAAGGGGAAAGAATCTAACTTTGCTGCCTTAGAGTCACATTTCTCTGATTTTACTCTTCTTTTTTTCCTTCAGACTGCTTGGTAGGGGCTGTGAATCTGAAATCCAGCAACCGAACCCCAGTGGTACAGGAATTTGAAAGTAAGTACAAGGGAGACTATGTATTAGGAGAATGGGCACCACCTCCTGGACATTCAGGAGTCTTGCAGCCAACTCAAGACAAATATGCCCACACATACAGTGCCTAAAAGGTGTTCTGTTAGGTGGTTGCTCATTAGTGCTTTTGATAAAGCACTACTCTAGCAGGCCAGCAGGGAACTCCACAGGTTTCATATTGGTTCAAACCACATTTCTGCCCTGGTTGAACACAGCAAAGAAACTCCTTACATGCAAGTAGAATGTTAAGACTAATGTGTACTCTATGAGGTCTGACAATTAAGTTTGTGAACTTGCTGCTATGCACTTACATTGGCAGCACTGTACAAACAACTTAGTAAGGTGTCATAACCTTGGTATATCTGTGTTTGTGTCGGTGTGTGGTGGTGTCTTGCTGAGTGGCGTTTATTATTGTGTGTTTTTGTGTGCCATTGCGAGAATGTCGGAACTTGAATTAGAGCAATGAACAAACGTTAAATTTCTTGTTAAACTTGTCAAGAGTGGAAGTGAAATCAGGGACATGTTAGTCCAAGTTTATGGGGATAATGCCATGAAGAAAACGGCAGTGTACAAATGGATTAAACATTTTTCTGAGGGGACAGAAAGCGTCACTGATGAAGAGAGGTCAGGGTGGCTAGTAATGAGCAGAACTGACGAAAACATTGCAAAACTTGATGTAATTGTGTGTCAAAATCATTGGCTGACTGTGAGAAGCATCTCTAAACATCATTAGAGAAACAGGAAAATCTAAACTGAAAATCTTGGTGTGAGAAAGGTATGCGCAAAAATGGTCCCAAAGGAGCTCACCGATGAACAAAAGCAGAGTTGAAGTTTGTCAAGACCTTTTGGAGAGGCAAGATGATGTTTTGGGTCATGTTATCACCGGTGATGAAACATGGGTGTACCAATACAACCCTGAAACAGCGTCAAAGTGCGCAATGGAAGTCAGCTAATTCTCCATGACCAAAAATGTTCCATCAGTCCAAATCAAGAGTTAAAACTATGTTGCTAACCTTTTTTGATATCAGAGGGATTATTCCTTATGAATTTGTACCAGCTGGATAGTCAACCAAGTTTACTATTTGGAGGTGCTGAAAAGTCTGCATGAAAAAGTTAGACAAAGACAACCTGAAGTTTTTGCCAACAACTCATGGCTCTTAGATCACAACAGTGTACCAGCTCACATAGTACTGCCTATGAGGGTGTTTTTAGCCAGTAAACAAAAAACTGTATTGCAACACCCTTTCTCCTCACCTGATCTGGCCTCCAATGGCTTTTTTTTTAAAATCTGAAGATAAAGGAAATATTGAAAGGAAGACACTTTGATGACACTCAGGACATCAAGGGTCATATGACAACAGCTCTGATGGCCATTCCGGAAAAAGAGTTCCAGAATTGCTTTGGAGGGTGGACTAGGCACTGGCATTGGTGCACAGCTTCCCAACAGGAGTACTTTGAAGGCGACCATAGTGATATTCAGCAATGAGGCATGTAGCAGTTGTTTTAGGATAAGTTTGTGAACTTAATTGTCAGACCTCAAATTTAGTAAAATTTCTTGCTAATCATCTTAATTCTTTTTCTTTCTAAAATTCTTCTTCAAGTCTCTTAGAGCCTAGAGATAGCTAGGTTTTTAATCTGCATGAAAGACCTCTAAAACTGGAGCTAGCTTACAGGGTCTGGGTATACAAATGAACCTAAAATTGTCATATTTTTCACTAAGAGTTCCTTTTTTTTCTTTGCTCATTAGGTGTGGAGCTGTCTTGTATCATTACAGATTCACAGACAAGTGACCCCAGGATTGAGTGGAAGAAAATTCAAGATGCCCAAACCACATATGTGTTTTTTGACAACAAAATACAAGGTACGATCCAGTAGTCCTCTCCTTTGTATGTGAGACCCAGGTGTACACTTGTAGCCACAGGGTTTCCTCTGACTGGTCCTGCATCTGTAGCCAGGATTGCTTTTTTGCTTTGTTTTGTTTTACTTATGGGAAATTCAGACATGGAAAGGTAATGACTTGCCACCCAGCTTCAACAAATATCAGTTCATTACTTAGGATTTTAATCTCTGTACAACCCATCTTCATAAAGTATCAAAATGAACATTTTCCTAGGCCATCTTCTTATTCCCATGACATTAGTGACATAAGTGAGTTCATCAGAAGGGTCACATGAACAGCAAGGACATGACAGGTATTCAATGAACATTTATTGTGTGTAAGCATACCGCATTGAGAAAGCACTTGCTAGACCAGGTAGCGGGATATTATCCCTGTGCTAGAACAGAGGTAAGCAAAGGGTGCTCTGTGATTGCATAGAGTAGGGACAGGTGCTTATGGAAGGCTTCCCATAGTGACATCTAGGCAGAGATGTGAAGAAAGGCTAGTTAGCCAGGCCAGATGGTAATGGATGGGGTGAAGAAAGCTGTTAGGCAAGAAAGAACGTTGTGTGCAAAGATGTAGAAGCAAAAGGTGACTTCACTTATTAGAGAAACTGCAAGTGCTTCACCATCACTGGGGCTTAAGAGAGGAAGATGGCAGGAGAAGGGGCTTGAGATGAAGCTGGAGAGGGATGCCAGGGCCAGACGAGAAGGGACAGTACCTGGAGGGTCCACGGAAATATTTTAAGAGGGAAGTGACGTAGTCACACTTAGGCTCTAGAATGATGGAATTGGCTACTTTGTAGAGAAGAGACTGGAGGTGGGCAAAACTTGGAGTAGGGGTACCAGTTCAGAAATCTTCTGTAGAACCCAGGAGGGATGCTGGTGGCCTGAGCCAAGGTCGAGGCAGTGTAGACAGATTAAATAGGGAATTGCTGGGAGTTGGCTGTGATGAGGGAGGAAGAGGAAGGATCACAGATGACATGAAGTGGGATGTCACTTTCATTCCCACAGGAGGGGACGGGTAAAAACGAGGTACAAATGCAGTTAAGTGACAGGTGGGTGGCATCAGAGTTCTCAGAGAAGTTGACAGTTGAGGTTTCAGAGATGGGAAAGATTTTGTGGAAACAACCTAAACTCATGCTCTTTCTGCTTTGTGTCCTCAGGATCATCCCAAGTCAGAGGCTCTTAAAAATAGTTTTGTTTTCTCACAGTATCTTCCCCCACCTCTTGTTTTTGAAGAGATACAAATGTTATTCTCAGAAAACAAATCAGTTTTTCTCTGGCAATATAGGCTGCTCCTGATAACTTCTGTACATGCAGCTTTGATCATCAGAAACCAAATGGGGATTTCCTAGAGGCATGGGGAGAGTATTTACCAAATTAAATATAAGGGCAGGAGGAGAACATGAATCTATTAATACTTGTTCTTTTGTCTTGCTTCAACATGGGATTATACCAAAAGCATCCTTATAGATTTTTATTTCCCATTTTCTTATATGGTATTAATTCACATCCTCTTCTCATGACCACTGGATAACAAACCTTCCCCTTAGTAAATGACTTTGAAAATGTTTATCTTCTATCATAAGCATTTTGCTATTTTTATTATATTATGGCAAATCCTTCCTATATTAGTCAGTAGACAGCAGGTTTCGTAATAGTTTTTATTTTTTTGTGTCATTTTTTCCTAACTCCTTACTTGTCATTCTCCAGGTTCTTCATGCTTTGAAAGAGTTACTGTGTAACCATTTTAAAAACGGAGCTATCCCCATCCTCACTAGCAGTCACTCCCCATCTCCTCTCCCTCCTCTGGAAACCACTAATCGATCTTGTCTCTGGAGCTGGCTGTTCTGGTCACTTCATGTAAATAGAATCACATAACATGTGGTCCTTTGTGATTTAGCATATTGTTTTCAAGGTCATGCATGTTGTAGCATGTGCCAGTACTTCATTTTTTAAAAATATGGGTGAATAAAACTGCATTGTAGATGTGACTCACTTTTTTATCCACCCATCAGATCATGTATATTTCGGTTTCCACTTTGTGGCTGTTACCGGTAATGCTGCTTGGACCACTCACGTACAGGTTTTTGTGTGAACGTAAGCTTTCATTTCCTGGGAATAATGACAGGACTATAATTGCTAGCTAGGTTATGGGGTAGTCACATGTATAGTTTTTTTAAAGAAACTGCCAAACTGTTTTCCAGAGTGGCTGCACCATTTACATTCCTTCAGTAATGTGTTTCCCCACATCCTCACTAACACTTGTATTAATAATTGTCCATCTTTTTGATTCTAGCTATCCAATGGGTGTAACATGGTATCTCACTGTGGGTTTGATTTGCATTTCCCTGATGCAGAAGATGTTGAACATCTTTTCACATGCTTATTGGCCATTTGTCTCCTTTTAGAGAAATGTCTAATCAAATCCTTTGTCCATTTTTAATTAGGTTATTTTTCTAGTTACTGTTGAGTTGCAAACTTTTTATATATAGGCATACCTCTTTTTACTGTGCTTTTTACCTTATTGTGCTTCATAGATGTTACTTTTTAAGACTCCAGTGGCAAAAGTATTACAACTTGCTTTTTTATGTTACTTGCTTTATTGCAGTGGTCTGGAACTGAACATGTAATGTTTTTGAGGTTTGCCTGTCTTCTGGTTAGTAGTCTTTTATTAGATAATATGATTTACGACTATTTTTTTCCTATTTAGTGGATTGTGTATTCCCTTGCTAGTGTCCTTTGAAACACAAAAGTTTTTAATATTTTATGAAAGTCTAATGAAGGCCAATATAACTTTGTGTGTGTTTGTGTGTGCTTGTTACTTTGGTGTCATGTCTAAGAAATAGTCCAAGGTTATCACAATTTATGCCTTTGTTTTTCCTAAGAGTTTCATAGTTTTAGCTCTTAGAGTAAGGTCTTTGTTGTATATGGTGTGAGGTAGGATTCCCACTTCATTCTGTTGCATGTGAACATCCACTTGTCCCAGCACCATTTGTAGAATGCTGGTGTTCATTTAATGTCATTTGTTTGATTTTTGTTTTCTCTTTTAGTGGAGAGTTCTGCTGGGCATGATGAAAATGAAGTGAGGTCCATGCTTTAAAAATATTTTGACACATGTAATGACTCCTCGTACACACTAGGTACTATTTTGGCGCTTGGTGTCCTCAGAGAAGTCCCCTCTGTTATTGAAGGAACAGAAATAGAAGCCAATCTGCAGTTTTCTTACTGAGGCATCACCGCTGGCCCCAGAAACCACCTTCTTCAAGTGGCAAAGCTACTTTTAAAAGCATGTTTTAGAGTTCTGTATCTTTTTTTTCTATAGGAGATTTGGTAGGTCGTGCAGAACTAGTTGGCAAAACCTCTCTAAGGATCTGGAATGTGACGCGGACAGACTCAGCCCTTTATCGCTGTGAGGTGGTTGCTCGAAATGATCGCAAGGCAATTGACGAGATTGTCATTGAGTTAACTGTGCAAGGTAGGAACTCTGGTGAAGTTAAAGCATATACCCCCTTTCAGGCCTCATGAATCTGTCTATAGAATAAAAAAATAGCAACTCTTTTCTTTCGTTCTAGAGCTACATCCCTGAGGGCATCTATCACACGACTTAGGGAGAGCTTTGAGACCTGAGACTGCTGGAGTTGGGTGGAAGGAGGCTGTGGGAGGCGTTCCTAGGGATGTGGAGGCCTTAGAAACATGCTGTGGGGTTACCCTAGGGCAGGGCGTGAGCTACAGGGGCTGATTGCAGGCGACAGATCCCATAGAATCTGCATGCGTGGCCTTGGGGACGGCAGCAGTGCAGTATCTCTCTGCTGGTTTTCTTGTTTGGGAGTGGATTTTCTTGTAGGCTTCAGTAAGGATAGAGCCTGGTTGCTGATTTTAAACAACTACATGTATTTCTCTTACAGTGAAGCCAGTACCTCCTGTGTGCCGAGTCCCAAAGGCTGTGCCTGTGGGCAAGACGGCCACGCTGCACTGCCAGGAGCAGGAGGGCTACCCGCCGCCGCACTACAGCTGGTACCGCAATGACGTGCTGCTGCCCACGGATTCCAGAACCAACCCCAGATTCCGAAACTCCTCTTTCCTCCTCAACTCTCAAACAGGCACTCTGGTAAGATCCCTTCTGAGAGGTGAGGATGGAATGTCCCTGCTGGAACAGGGAAGCCCTTTGTGGAAAGATCACTTATTAGGAGAGACAGCGAAACTTTCTAAGACAGGAGCTAAAAGTCCATGTCAGAGATTCTACAGGAAGAGGGTCCTGCTTCCAAAACTCATGAGACAACTAGGGAAATTTGATTACTCGTTGGATATTTGATATTAAAGAGTTGTTCATTGCTTAAGACATGATAATGGTGTTGTAGTTATAATAAAAAAATGTGTATCTTCTAGGGTCATATACTGAAGTATTTGTGGATAAAATGAGTCTGGAATTTGCTTCAGAATGACCCAGGAGTCTTGGTGGATAGGGGTGGGGAAAAGATGAAACCAAACTGGTCACTCATAGAGGACTGACCGCCCCCGCAGTATGTCGCCCAGGCTTTTGCTAACTCCAGGCCTCCTCATCCGTGGCTTCACCAACTGTGTGGGTAACACGCCTGGTTATGATAGGGTCCTCTGTGCTTGTGCTGCAGCGATGCTTGAGGAACAGTTGTTCTCAGGGCCCCTTTTCCTGAATAAAAGTTAAGCTCAGTATCTCATTCTAGATGTTGTGGGTTTTGATAGCTCCATGTCCCAAAGGGGATCTGTTGTTCAGAAGCTACTAGGCAGAGTGTCAGGAGAGATTAGCAGGAAAGAACCTGGTGGTGACCCGGAGGCCAGAGGGAACCAAGGGCTGAGACGTTTACCTTGTTCTGGGCGTAGCAGGTTGGCAGGCAGGGGCAGCCTCTTCCCGCTCCCTGCAGAGGTCTGGCCTGGTGACTGGTCTCACGTGTCACTGTGGTTTCTGGGCCAGGTCTTCAGTGCTGTCCACAAGGAGGACTCGGGGCAGTACTACTGCATCGCTTCCAATGACGCAGGCTCGGCCCGGTGCGAGGAGCAGGAGATGGAAGTCTGTGAGTTACTCTCTGAAGAGGTTTCCTCCGCAGACGGGCAAGTGAAGGGAACATTTAAATTTAGTGTTAGCCCGTCAGCTCAGACAGCTGTTCCTTTTCTTCTGGAGGTGACGCTCCGCCAGAGCCCACTTGGGTACATTGAAACGAAAGATGAGGAAGTTCTGAGTAACAGCTAAGTGACTAATAAGTGGTCCTGGCAATATGTTTATCTCCTCAAAATAGACGTTCTAGAACCTTCTGGTTTTGGAAACATTGCTAATCATGTACTTTTAACTGAGTTGAATAAACTTAATTTCTTTGTAACTGATAAGAACATAAGTTTGTATGAGGTCTTCAGACATTTATCCAGATGTAACCACTTGGCAGGAAGCTGAAACTCAGAGTTTTTGCCTCAGTAATTTGTCCTGTTCTGCAGTGATGCTGTCTGTAGGGCATTGGTTCTAAAGAGGAGGTACTGAACCAGGATGGGGACAGGTGGGTTTGTCAGAAACACTTGGGGAACTCTGAGCCCCTCCTTTGGTGCATCCACCCCCTATAGCAGTGTTCCCAGACGCGCCCGATCATAGAATCACTTGGGACCACTGTTTCACATTCACATTCTGGGGCCACACCCCCCACACATGGGATCGGTCCCCAGGGGGAGGTCAGGATGTCAGTGTGTAAAACAGCGTTCCAGGCAGTTTTTCTCATCTGTCACATTTGGTAAACTGCTCTAGGGTAGGAGGAAGGTTCTGGACTTTGCCCTAGACCCATTGAATCTCTAAGGATGGAGCTTGGGAATTGAGATTTTAAAATCAGATTTCAAGTTAATTTTTAAATGTACACTCACACTTGAGAACCACTACTCTAGGGCAAGGGAGAATTTTAACTGCTTCCACGTTAGTTGGCGTTTGTTGCTATTCCTGCACGTTTTCCATTGCATTTTTGTTTGCATGAAGGAAACAGTTCCCAGTGCCCTCACACTGAAGGCGACTGAGTGCCTTCGCCAGTGGCATATGGAAATGAGAAAAGGGGCTTTGTACATAGGCCAGGCGGTCAGTGCAGTGAAAGGCCAAACCCTTTTAATACAGTATTAGTATAACAGCATGTGAACTGTAGCGGTCTCCGTACTTCCTACAAGGGAGAGCAGGGGTCGCCATGTCCTTTGTGTTCTCAGAGAAGTTTCCGTGTTCTCGCTTTGTTCTTCTGGCTGGTGGGAGGCATGTGGGGTGAGGGGAAAGTGGAATGACAGGGGCAGGGAGGAGGCACAGCGGACTCAGGGGCTGTATAAGAAGAGGTGGTGTGTGTCATCGCCTCCCCTAAACCTCCGTTCATCCAGATGACCTGAACATCGGCGGGATTGTCGGAGGGGTCCTCGTTGTCCTTGCTGTCCTGGCCCTCATTACAGTGGGCATCTGCTGTGCGTACAGACGTGGTTACTTCATCAATAATAAACAGAATGTGGAAAGGTGAGCCTGTTGTAAGTGGGAAAAAAGTTCACATCAGCATTAATGTGCTCACCCATAGTCATGGAACTACTACTCTCTTCTGTTTCAGTTACAAGAATCCTGGGAAGCCAGATGGAGTTAACTATATCAGGACGGATGAGGAGGTATGGAATGAGGGGACATCACTGAGGAAATCGAGAAGGCAGGGCGTTCCCAGCAGGGAAAATGACATTCCTTCTTGGAAGCCAAGTGGGTCCCACAGGAAGAAAGATTTCCAAATGACCTTGCAGACCTGAGCTCTTCAGCCCACGTACTTGCTAACGGCGTTTACAGTTGCGAGCTCTTGATGTTATTTGTTAAGAATGATGATTTAATTTGCTTTGCCATTTCTTCTTCAGGGAAATGGTGCCTTTGATTTGACCATGTTTCCTTTCCCCCGTCCCACTAGGCCCTGTTGATTGGTAGAAGATGGCCGTGTTCTAACTTTGTGTTGTTACTTGCAGGGCGACTTCAGACACAAGTCATCATTTGTGATCTGAAACCTGATGGTGTAGCTGAGAGCACACGCAATAATACCTCTACTGGAAACTTCTATCAAAAGCAGCCTGGAGCGAAGTGCACCGGGACAGAGCTAGACACTTGTGCAAAAGCTTTTTGTTTTGGCCAAAGTTGATCGCTACTTCTTACTTTTTAACAAGCCACATGAATAAAACAATTTTCCTAAAGATGGGCACAGTCATCACAAGGAAAAGAAACTGACAGTTCACTGAGGCTGATTCCAGTCCAGTCCTGACTTCCACCTGAGTGTTAGGGAAATTTTAAAGCTCTTGCTCACACTCTGCTGGGCTGGGCACTGTGGGCCTGGTAAGCCAGTTTATTTGCCACTCACTGTCATCGGCCAGGGTGAGCCCCACGTGAGGAGTGACGAGGTAGCCGTGTCACACCAGCGGTGCAGGGCTTGGAGATGCGAATCCCAGTGTGAAACCCTGCAGCTACAGTTTGAATCAGTGAATCCAGAAAAGAGGCGTTTTATGCCATCACCTTGTCTCACTCTGGCCCACAGACGGCCCTCACTATTTCTTAAAGGCTTTGTCGGTCAGTACTGTAGTGTCCATCTTGGAGAATCTTTTTGGATCAGCATTTTCTAAAAACAGCCAAAATCTGAAAAGTAAATTGCTTGTTGGAAGAAGGGGCCTTCTTATCTGTAGGAACCCTGTGTGTCCGTAGAGGGTTTCAGTATTTAAGGAAAACCTAAGTCTGAAATGGTACTAAAATAACATTCTGCTTTTCTATGGGTGTTTATTTTATAAAATTTTACATTCTAAATTTTTGCTAAAGATGTATTTTGATTATTGAAAATTTCTATTTAAACTGTAAATATGTTGTCATACAATGTTAAATAACCTATTTTTTAAAAAGTTCAACTTAAGGTTGGAGTTCCAAGCTACTCGTGTTAAATTGGAAAATGTCAATAATTAAGTGTATCTTACCCCAAGGAATCCTATCAGGGAGGGTTGTTGGAACATTCCTTTTTCCACATGGCTTTAGCATTTTCCACAAGAGAATTTATGCCGTTTGTACATCAGACCATTGTTGCTTAGGAAACCTTTAGCAATTGCAGTTGAATAACATCAAAATCTGTTTGCATCTCTCAAAGAAACACGAGCTCTTAGGTTAGCCTTGAACTACCTCTTCCTTAGAGCACTAAAACTACCTATGCCCAAAGACCACCCAGAAGCCCTTAGACACATGTGTACTTTGGGGTTGAGTCATTTGCCTGTCTGAAGGGGTACTGGCTACTAACTTTTGAGGCCAGCCAACATGTCCACTGCCACCTTTAACGCGTGATGGCTTTGTGTGCTGATTAGCATTAACGTGTTCGTTCATGTACCACGGGCACATGGCTCAACCCAGGGCAGTTCTAAGGTGGACACTTCAGGAAAGGTGGGTCTACTCCATGAGGTAGCCCTGGGACGGAGCTCTTTCTACTTATGGACGGCTCACAAAACAAAGCAGCTACCACTTTTTGGTTTTTCAGTTCATTTTACTGGTTTGTGTAGTTCATATGACTGTCTGGTGCCAAAGGCGGTTTTGAAATCACATCTGTCAATTACAGTATTTTTTAGAGGAAATGAATGCCACTATCCCTGCTTACCATGAAGGAGGCAGTGTCACACTGCAGGTCTGTCTTACGTTGCAGTAGACCATTACGCGTTGCAGCTGGGCCAGCCTTCTGGAGTAACAGGTAGTTGCTGCTGGCAGGGCACAAGCCTGAGGATGAGCAAGGTGCCTGGATCAGAGGCAGTTCTCTCATTTTGACGTGCAAGTTCTTATCTACCCCAGACAGACACCGCTCACTTTGTCGGGGATGTTAAAACATCATCAAAAATCTGTTCTTCAAGAGCAGACCTCCTTAGCCTCAGAGGTGTTGCCGTGTTAACTCTGCCGTGAAGTGGCTTGCAGCGAAGAGCTTCTCAGGAACGCCTTCGATTCCACTGTGTGCTTAGGGGATGGTTTTCACGTAGAACGTAGTCGGCTTGGGGTTTAAACTTTCCACGTCTTAATTTTTTGAACTTTGACGTTTTTTAAATTAAATACTTGAGACTTATGTTGACTTTCTTTTTAAAGTTGGGGAAATATTGGCCAGGGGCTACTTGGCAGGGGCAGTTGGCAGCTCTTGGTAAACGCTTCATGGTACCTACCTTTGCATTTGTGTCTTGAATGCTTAGAATTGACTGTCCTTTCATCGTCACCTCCCTTTGGTAGAAAGGGATCGCTTCCCCGTTTTCTAATCGGGGATCAACACTTGGTTGTCACAGTGATAGGGTGGCCTCACTACTCCCCTTCTTGTGCCCTAACACCTCCTACCCTAGAGCCCTGTGAACTGGGTCCGACAGAGAGAAGTGAAATGTGGAGTCTGGGAGTAGTTACTGTGAAAGTGCAGACAGGAAAGGAACATCGTGGTGTTCAGATGTGAATGTGACTGAAGCCTCCAGGCCTCTGCAAGGCCATCATGGCCTTGGGTGCGGCTGTCGCGGTGCATAGATGTTAGACTTGTACTAACACACCTGTAAATTGGTATTTGTTAAATCTCATATATAAAAGCTTAAAAAACAACTTCGCCTTACTATTTCTTTCTTATTTGCTCTCACGTTGGGTTTACTTTTTCTTCCTAGTGTTTTGTTAGGGTAGTACACTATAACAGTACAGTCCCAGGTTTAAAGAGACACGAATTGGAGTCAGCAGCAGCTCTGTGACTCCCTCTGCCCATGACTAGGCTGATCAGATGTCCCGTTTTAAACAGGACAGAAAACGGTACGTATGGTCAGCTTCTTGACACCATGAATTTAGCCCATTGAGTCAGCCTCCCAATTACATGTCCACACGTTGCAGTTCACGTACGGCAGAGCTGTGGGGTGGGTCATAGTGACATTCCATCCCCCCAATCCAACCACCATGGTTATATCAAAAATACACTACACAGTACCCCTACACTCTTGCTTCTGTAGCACTGGGATTAAAAAGTGAACCCACTGAATTATTTTTCTTTTTCAGAGAAAGCTGTAAAACTTTATTGGGAGAATTTTAACAGTCACATGCCCACAGGACAGTTTGCATGGCTCCAGCTCGTCTTTGGTCACTGTGGTTGCCCTCCCCCTGTTGCGGCATGTACATTAAATGGTTTCTCCTTTGGGTAAAATCTCCCGCTTAACACCAGGACGGTATCTGGCCCCCAGTTTGGCTGAGTCACTTCCTGGCGCTCAGCTTCCGGTCAGGCGCTGCTGCCAGCAGTCAGTCAGTGGGCGTCAGATGAGCACACGCCACAGCGGGGAGAGCAGGTGGCCCCCCCAGGAAAAGGCCCGGCTGAGTTCTTTCTGGTGATTCGTGTACAAAACACACACACATTTTAAGGTTACCTGATGGTGTCGACAGAAGAGACTCAAGTCATCCCCCTTGTGAGAACTGTCCTTAGCAGCAATCAACACAAACCAGCTGTAACGTCACTCGGGGTAAGGGACACAAAGCCGTTTTTTCATAAGCAGGACAATATTTATTGTATTTATACATGAAGAGGGATGTCTGCTGTTAGGAGGCACATGGCTGGCTGGGGAGAAATGAACCTCAGAGTCATTTTTGACCTAGCAGGGAAGATTTGCTTTTAGTATTCTTAAAACAGTTTATGTAAATTAAAATGACTACCAATAAAAGCCCTGTTCTAAAAATAGAAACATTCTGTTGAATACTAGTGGGCTGTATTTATGCTTAACCTTTATTATTCCATTTTAGAAAGCTGTACACCTTTTTTAAAAATCTGCAATTCATAAATAATAGAAAAAATATTACAATTGAAATCTTATCATTAGATATGGGAAACTACCTACCGTACAGAATTCAAACCAGCTAACAGGCTGGATTTATATAAAAAGGGTATGTTGTGTTCCTTCAGGACCAGAATATAGCTTATCAGAATGGAGTAAAGTTACATAGCTAAGGCCTTTCCCTATTATACAACTTTTTACCACCATAGAAAGAAATGGAAAGATCGGCCAGCTACACAGGCGAGCCATTGGAGCGTGCTGGAACCCTGAAGACAAGCCCTGGTACTGCACAGCAAAGGCACCCTCAGGGCTATGCGGGCAGCCACACGTCTGCCCTGCACACGTAGGTAGCCTTGCACACGCAGGTAGCCTGCACACACAGGTAAGCCTTGCACACGCAGGTAGCCCTGCACACGCAGGTAGCTGCGTCCGCCCGAGCTCCCGCCTTCCGGGACACTGGAGCATGCTGTCTCAGTTGGCTGTTTTCAGTGGGGCCTTTCGGAGTGACCTCCTGGGGGCTGGGTTGTCTTTGTTTCTGGCTGGAGACTTCACATTCCACTGCTGAGGCTGTGGAGGCCTAGGGAACGAGACACGGTCACTCTGGATCTAAGAAAAAAGTGACAGAATCTACCCCAGAAGGAACTCTTGGTAAACTTACGGTTTATCAGGCAGTGACAAACATAAAATGTTTCCTTGACTCTGGACTTCAGTTTTCTCTGAAAGGGAGTCAAACACAAACAAATTCAGATTCCCCAGAACTCGAGAGCGGCTAACGTATCTGACAGAAAGGAACTTGCCTTTGGCTGAGAAAGGAGTCCGTGGTGTGCCGATGTAGCTGACGCCTGCCTCAAACGTGACATCACTGATGGTCTCTGGGTGAAGGGGGAAACAGCAAGGTTAATGAAAAGTCTATGGTAAGACACAAATAATAGAGTCACCTGAGCAAGGTCAGACAGGGAGTTTCTGCTACCCAGAGTGACTGTCAACCCGCAGCCCTCGCAGTCAGGCGTCAACTTGTTTGATCTTTTTGTGGGATCTGACCATGGGGAACACTCAGCCCTCCTGACTTTCTTTCTCTAGCCATGCCCTACCTTAGACTGCTCTGCAAGCCCCTGAGCACCCACTGCCCACTGTCCCCGGCTTCACAGCACCCCGCCCCCCGCCATGTCTTCAGTTACTGCCTACATGCCAGGGACCCCCAACTCCAGCTCAGACCACCCTCTGAGTCTTCCTTTCCCTATTGCACCTCTCTGCTCCTCAACACGTCCCTTCTCTTTTCCCATCCAGTCCATGCTCGGGCCAAGCTGGACATGTCATGCATTGTTGGCTCCTTCCCCACCGGTAACCAAGTCCCATCAGTGCTATCTTCCTACTATCTCTGCATCGTCTCCTCACTATGAAAGTCTTTGCTCATCTCACCCTTGATCTATCCCAGTTGCCCCTACTTCCAGTTCCCCCTCAGGAGGCAGGACAGCAGTGTGGGAACCAGACTCCAGCTCTAATGTTTGGCTCTGTGTCTTACTCATTTGGGAACTACTCTAAGAATCTCAAGTTTCTTTATCTTTGAGATGGGAGACAAATGTACTGACCCCAGGAGAGTTGTCAGAATTAAATGAGATAATTTATGTTAATTCCTTAACATAATACTCGGTACAAGATAAGTGCTAAAGAAATGCTAGCAACTACTGTAATTTATTAGCTATTATACCCAGGTCACTCAGATAAATCTGTCTAAAGATCTGGTAAGCTCACTGCCCTGCCTAAGTGTCCTGATGGCTTAGTGGTTACAAGAGGGCCAAAACTCCAGCCTGGTTTGAGCTGGGCCACACAGCCTCTGTGCAAGCTCACCCCACCGGTATCTGATTGTTGTTCCCTAAGCCGGCCCTGCTCTGTCACACCTGGGCCTACATAGGTAGATCCTTTTTGGAGTGTTCTCCCTGAGCCACTGTAACACACCTTTCCTTCTTTGAGACCTGGGAGGCACTGCCTTGCCCAGTGACTTGCTCCTGCTGTGTGCTCTGTACCCTTTTGCACGAGCAGCTCTCACACTTCTCTGGACAGAGCACAGCCAGATGCTACATGTCAGAGCTGCCAGCCCTTCTGTAAGAACTTGTGAAGGAAACTGCACTGTTCTTCCCTTTCTCCCCTGCACTGTAACCTTCTCAGGGAACTGATTAGATCTTTCTGGTCTGTTTTAAAATCCACTGGTGCACCCGCAGTGCTATGTGCCTACGCTATGGAAGCTATGTTGACAGACAATGGCAGAGAACTGTATTCTCAGCACTGCCATGCAAATAGCTCAGTTCTGCTCTTTCCTATTTCTGGGCAGCCTCTCCTTGTGTTAGAGTTAAAATTCCCCTTATTCCATACACATTCCTTCAACTGGAAGCCTGTGCACATGCAGGTAATAAGGCTCCAGCCTTCACAAAAGCACAGATGCAGCAGCTCTTAGGTCCCCAGACACTTTGTAAGTGCTTAGAATAAAAAGCAGAAGCATATTTGCTGCCTGAGTTACAGCAGTAAGGACTTGCTAGAACCCCCACAGATTTTGGAAAAATCTAGCTCTGAAAATTACTCATTTCCACGTAGCAATACCGCCTGTTCACGCAGAGTATCACTGCTGGGCCACAATGGTGGAGCTGGGTAGCATTTCTCCTGTTGGCTTTGTAGAGCTGACACCACCTGATTGTCATGCCACCTAAGAGCTGTCAGTGGAATTTGTTATTTATAAACCACAGGGAAAGCAGAACTGAGTGTTGGTTTTTTTTTTTTTTTAATGTGAGTAGTTCCCTGACTGGGAATCGAACCCAGGCCACAGCGTTGACAGCGCTGAAGCCTTAGCCACTACACCACCAGGGAACTCCTAAGTGTTTTTTAATCTAATTATTCTCCCAGGAAGGACAGCTAAGGAGATCCTTCTTCCAGTCTTTCTTCCTGGTGCAGAATCAGAAGAGATCCCCAGGCATGTCACATTCAAGAGCCCAGAGAAAGAAGTCTCTGTGGGCCTGGGACACGAGTTTCATTTTCAGTGCAAAGGTGGCTCCGCACATACACATGCAAGCAGCAATAGTGTAGCATGTCAGGTCTCACTGCTGAGAGCACAGGCTGCCAGGAAACCAGCCGAATGCTGACATCTGGGCCTCGTGGGGACGAGCAGACCTAACACGAGATGCACTTTCCCTAGCTCTGCAGCATATGGCGTCTAACTGCCAAAATAGAAGCACTTGGTGCCCCTGAGCCAGGAACACAGAGCATACAGAATATGCGTGAAAGAGGGCGAATGTTTTACATATATAACATTACACCTGTTCAGTATACAAGAACCCAAAATTACCCACTGCTTTTAATGAGACACGCTGTCAGGATTCAGTTGTCATCTTTGGAGAGGTGGGGGAGGAGTTGTGCTCAGCCATGAATGTCCCTTACAAGGTGAACTTGGAAGAAAATTATCTATAACGTGGTAAATATTCTGAGATCACAGCCTCACAGGTAAGAGCACCACCAAGCAAGCAGCTAGAGCCCAGAAGGTGCCCAATGAATTTGTACTGACAATGCAGGACGAGATGAAGGGCTTGATGCTTTGCTGCTCCACTATCATAAAGATCATCTTAGCACTTTGATAATGCCCAAGATTAGCACTACAGAAGGCTGTAGAAGGAACTCACGAACTAGAATCAGAAAAACTGAGTTCAAATCTCATCTCTGACATTCAAATAATCATTTAACAAACTTCTGTTCCTACCCATCATGTTCCAGGCACTGTAGGAGGCCTGGTGGGCATAGCGAGGAGCAAAGAGCCTATCAGCGAACATCAAGGACAGACAGGAAATTGTTCAGAAGTGTGTGGAGTGCTGTTGAGGTCAGAATGCCAAGGAGGGTCAGAAAGAGCTGCTTCTGAAGGGTGAAGAGGCGGTGACTAGGAAGGAGCTGTTTTAGGATGAGGACGTGTCATGTGAAAGCCCCGCGTCAGGGAAGAGGGGCTTGTGCAGGCACTCAGAGAGGACTGCCCACGGTGGGGTGAAAGGGGGAGGGGGGCGGTGACAAGGGGCCAGGTAGGAGGCAAGTGGAGACAAGGGCAAACCGAAGATTTTGAACAGGAGAAATTTCTTCACACTGTAAATTTTCTCAAAATAATGGTTTTTATGGGTTTTGAGACAATAGGAAGCTATAAAACAAAACAATGGGGAAAAATACACTCTACTTCTAACTCATCTCTGTTTTGAAAGGAAAGAATAGGATGGGAGAGAGAGGACAGCTGGCAGTGAGGGCTCTCGGTCTGCCACTGAATCTCAAGTCTCAGCTTGCACCAGAGCTGAGCTCAGTGACATGCAAAGTGCCTGCTAGGGCTGACATCTGATGGCTACAAAGCAGCGCTGGCTGAGCAAAGCAAGGAACCTAGGGAGTCAGGAGTGGAACGGTGCTGCCTAGGGAAGTTACTTAAGGGAGGTGTGGGCCGTGTGACAGACCTAACACATGTGAAAGCACTTGGAAGCATGCAGAATGTTCAGACTGTTCAATCGAGCTGTCATAATTATTCCAGAACATTCCATCTGATCGCCACAATGCACTACAGTGCTGTTGAGCATCAGGAGAGCTTTTATCCTGTGAAAGAACTCTCCTGCGACAGGGAGAGTTTTTACTGCAACTCCAACAGATGCATAGTAACCGAGGACAGAGCGGTGAGGAGCCGCCTCACGCACATTAGCTACTTACTCTCAGGAGTACTAATGGCTCGTCTCGTTACAAGGTCATTGGCTCCACTGGACTCTTGCTCCAAGCTGCATGTAGACACTAGGATAAAATGGGAAAATTTTAGCTCTCCAAAAATCCCAAAACAATGTCAATTCAGAAAAAATATGTACAAGATATACAAGAAAGTTTAATTTCCCAAAGTATTCTTACAGAACTAATTCAGAAAGACACAAAAAGGTGATAAACATGAGAAACCATGTCCATTCTCACTAGGATGCAAAGAAGTGGAAATTAAAACAATAACCATTTTAGTCTACAAAGCTCAGCAAAGAAAATGGAAAATTAGAAAACCAGTGTTTCTAAGTGGAAAAATGCGCACTCGTGTGCCATTAACAGGAGTATAATGTAGAGTGAATTACAGGGCACAGTCTGACACTATCAGAAGTTTTAACAGTTTTCATGGCCTCTGTGCTAGGAATGAATCCAAACGAGTATATACATGTAGGCTGTATGTACGAAGATGTTTACTGTGATACTATTTAAAAAATTAAAAATACCTACATTTCCAAAAATTGGGGAGTAATAAATCAGTGATGCTATTTCCACAAGAAAACAATACTGCACAGCCAGTGGGAACAAAGTTGTGAAAGAGAAAATTCATGGAAAACTTTTCGCTATATACTGTCAGTATGTGTAGGGAAGCAAGGTTATGGACAGAATGCACACTAAGAGCACGATTTTATAAACAAGACCAAGCACATGTGTGTGAGTAGAAAGACTAGAAGAATAAACTCTTCACTTCTATGGGTGAGTTTTCTACTTTACCACGTTTTCTGAATCTTTTCCCATAAATATGCACTGTTTTATTATCTGTAATCCTAAATCCCCAACCAAAGTTATTTGTTTTAAAGATACAGTGATATCTTAAAGAGGAATGAGAAGGCTCGTACTGTTTCAATCTGCAAACTCAGCGTCTGAGAAGGAAAGCCCAGTAGTTCTACAACCCCCCTGGAGTCGCCGCATGACTTACCGTGACCGTGTGTTCTGCCCCCGCTTTCAGAATTTAAAGTGAAAGGCAACACCCCCAAGCTCCGATTCCGACGCTTGCTATTTGATTCCACTGCTTTCTTGACGGAATTCAGGATTGCAATGGTGCTCAGGGACATGGACCTGTGAAGCAGATGCCAGACGCACAAAAAGAATGGAAACACTGAGGTCACCACCCATTTTCTTTCAGATGCATCCCTCCTCCACACTCACTTAAAATCTGAAAGGGCAGAGCCTAGAGGCGGCAGTGCAAACACTGTAACAGGGACTGAAACCGCAGGGTGGGGCGCACAGGTGCCTCTGAGAACGTGCTGACTGCTTCGGTGGGCTCCGTACCTGGCTTTGGGCATCAGCCTCTCCAACGGCCCCGTTTCCAGTGGGAGAGGTGAACACTGTGCGTGGCTAGTGCCCGACCTGGGTGTTGAGGGCTGGCCCGAAACATGGGGGACAGTGACATTCTCTTGGCCAGCAGGGGCTGGCATTATTTCTAAACTCAGAGCAACCTGTCAAAGACAAAGAGTATTTACCTTTTAACATTTAAAACAAAATAAAAGGATCTTTATGTGCTATGAGGAAGCCCATTAAGTCATCCATTTTAATGCCGTGTCAGTCCAGGGCAAGTAGAACTCTCCTCAGAACAGTACTGTTATAGCAGGCCTCACAGAGATGTTGTGGAATTTAAGGGAGAAAGGAGCAAGTTACTTTGTCCTCAGCATTCCTTCAAGCAGCAGATCTGTGTGGATTTTGCAGGGTAGTGAGGACACTTCATGGCCAAGTGAGCAGCAGCTCACCTAGCAACACCCCCAAGTGACAGCACTGTTCTCAAGAGGGGCATGCTGGGAGCAGGGCTGCACGCACACTGAGCAGCCTTGGGGACGTTATCTACGGACCACCACAGTCAAGGCCAGACCATCCGCTGCCAGCCTGGTTTCTGGGCACGCACGTATTTTCCCCAATTAGTTATTACAATGACTTGGCAAGCAAGTTGGAGTGACACGGCCATCAGGGAAGGGACGCCTCCGTGATCCGTCTCCCCGTGTGTCACATGGAATTAACACAGCAGCCCACAAGTGGCAATCCTGAAGGTCTGAGTCAGACCTGAGGTGGCTGCTCGCCTACCTGCATGGCACCTTCTGCCTCCCTGTTCGCATCTGCCTGTTTCGCCAGCTCCTGCTCCTGGGCGAGCTGTTCGTTGTACTTCTTCATGTCATACTCGAGTTCTGATGCCAGCTGTTTGTCGACTGCAAAGAAATCCTTGACTTCATCTCGGTAATCCTGCATCACCTCCTAAAGCAGACCCAGAGGCAGCCTTTAATGTTTTCTTGAATAAATAAGCTCTCCAACCCAACTTGATAAATAATAAGAACAGTAAGACATTCTGCTGAGAGTGGACTATTTTTTTACATCAACCAACAACTAAGTTAATTAATGCAATGGTATTTCCCCCAGGAAGCACCACGTGCACTTCACTGACCACACAAGCAGGTGAGTATAATGTGAGACAGCAACTAAGAGTTCTGATCTCTTGGGAAGCTTCTTGTCTATCTGCCAGTTATCAGGCAATTTCCCAGGTTCCTGATGGGAGAAAAAACATGGAATCTCACAGTCTTCACCTAAAGCAGAACTTTAAAAGGGCACAGAACTGCCATCAATAGCTACTACCCCCTTTCCATACCATGGGGAGAGTGACATATCTGGGTAGTCTGGCTTGGCTCAAAGGATCTTGTAGTGTCTGTCATTAAGGCAGCCCCCTTAGGAACTCAAGCCAGAGGTTATGTGGGTAGGTGACACATGGCATTGTCTTGACTCAGACAGGGCCTCTGGAACAGCAACAGGAAGCAGTGCAGTTTAAAAGTTGCTTATCTGTCTGTATTAGCTTTTTAACATAGGACCTCAGCTATGGCTCTTAATGCCATCTTGTGTCCTCTTCTGAGGACGTGACAGAAAACCTTTAATCATGTCACAGTAAGAGCATTCTCAGGTCTCAAAGAGGGCTACTGGGGACCAAGCCTCTTTGCTAAGAGAAAGAAACCACGTCACCTAACAGTATTAGAGGGAGAAAAAGACGTATTGTAGCCCAGACTACAAGGGAAGTTCTAACAAAGGGAAGGAAGTCCACCAACGCCTCCAGCTGCCGCTAAGAAAAGGTCCCACAGGTGAAAGGAGAGAACAGCTGGAGCTGCGGTGACCGGTTGACAGGAAGAAGTGCTGTGCTATTAAGGTTAAGCAACTACTCAAATGTGACCATCCTGGGGGTGAGACATTCTGCTGAGAGTGGACTATTTCTTTTACATCAACCAACAACTAAGTTAATTAATGCAATGGTATTTTCCCCAGGAAGCACCACGTGCCCTTCACTGACCACCCAAGCAGGTGAGTATAACGTGAGACAGCAACTAAGAGTTCTGATGTCTTGCGAAGCTTCTTGTCTATCTGCCTTGTTGCTCAGAAACAGGAGACAGACTTACTTTTCTTAAGTGTTTAGTCTATTTAGGATCTAAGCCTCCCACCCCTTTTTCCTTTCTGAGGTCAATAAAAATATAAGAATAACTGGAAGGTCTCATGACTTGTAAGTCAGAGACAGCATTAAAGGTAAACATCCCCAAATTAGAGAAGATGACCAGTCTTCACTTTATCCCTCACCATAATGACCTTAGATCAAGCTTGTCCAACCCCAGGGCCTGCCTAGGATGGCTTTGAATGTGGCCCAACACAAATTCCTAACTTTCTTAAACATTATGAAAGTTAAGCATGGACATTTTTTTTTTTTTTTTTGTAAGCTCATCAGGTATCGTTAGGGTCAGTGTATTTTATGTGAGGCTCAAGACAATTCTTCTTCTTCCAATGTGGCCCAGGGAAGCCAAAAGGTTGGACATCCCTGGCTTGGATGATGACTTTGCTCTTGAGCCTAGTTGAGAAAGTTTTCAAATGGAACTGAACTGGCATCAAGGATACACATGCTCAGGACGGAGTCAGCTCTTCACAAACCCAAATGCATGAAAAAAGTGAGGGCCAGCTTCTGTAGGACCTGTGGTCACACTGTCTGTCCTTCCCAGCAGCGAAGGCCTGCCTGGTGGGTCTAGTTCTAAAAAAAATGTAATGCTGGTTTTGAGGCATTTTGACTTGTAGTCATTCACCAACTAACTATACTATCGTAACTGCTAGAAGATTCTCAGGAATGAACTGGGTGGAGGGGGGGAGTCACCAACCATAAAATTCAAGGTCAACTTTTACCCTGAGATAGTTCATGAGTTCCCGCAAAGCTGGCATCTTTTTCTTCTCCAGCATAGTCTTCAGGGAGACGATAATTGGAATAACGTTTTCTATGAAATTCCGCTTCTGAACCTGTGGTAACACAAAGGCATGTTTTAGATGTATAAAGTTCTGAAAGACAAAGACTTCACCTTGATCTAGTTCTTTTGTCCAGCTCTAGTATACTATGTAAGTTTATTTTTTATTTTTCATTATGGTACTGGGAATTGTATAAGACGTATCACCTTTGTCCTGAAGACTTTATAAGCATTACTGCAAAACACTAGGAAAGCTTTGTAAAGTAGGACAGAGATAAATACCAGTCTTATTTTCTAAACAAGAAAAAGGAATTACAGCTACATGGAATAGCTTGATGAAAAGCTCCAAACCTTCACACAAACCCATCACAGACACTCCCTGGCTCCACATTGAACACCCTCCCTTTGGAATACAAATGAGCTCTATTCTGGCTACCCAAAGAGACATTTTTTTTTATTCCTATTGGTGAAATGACAATGGACAAAAATGGTTAAGCATGAAGGTAGTCAGTTTTGTATCTCTCTCGTGTGTAACTTTGTATACATTTAGGAAAATGTTATGCATTTATATAGTCCCTGACTGGGTCAAGTCCTCATATTCTTTACCATGAATGATCACTAACCACAAATGTTTTGAAATAAATCTCTTAAAATTAAAAATAATCTATTAGAGTAGCACACATTTGTAAGATGTATCATTCTGAATCTGAAAAGTATTCTTTTTCTTCTCCTTTGAAGTATATTTTCCTTGCTTGTAAACCGCTGATTTCTAAAAAGTCTTCTCAGAATTCCTGAAATGGGAGGGCAACAGGTAGAGAAATAAACAATGTAATAAATGAGTCTAAGCAGATGGTATATATAGAGACAGTCTTAAAACGTGGCTTAATGACTCCACTCAATGAATATTATCAAACTCCTCTGCACCAGACACAAAGCTAACCTCTGGGGATATGGAAAAGAAGCCAAGAATTCTTGCCTTCAAGTTACTTCCAGAATAGCCGAGGAGTCTGTGTTACGTGTGGCATGCTGTGATGAGTGGCAGAGTATTAAGGAACTTTGGGAGGAGGGGTGTCTAGGAAGGAAAGGGTAAATAGGAGCATAAATCAGGGAAGGCTTCTTTGAAAAGTTGACACTTAGGATGCATAGGAATTAGGTTGCAGATAAGGGAGGACAGGGCGGGAGCGGCCACTGCAGACAGAGGCAGCCACAGGCCAAGGCACAGGGCCCGAGAGGCACCTCTCATCTGCGGGGCGAACAGTGATCTGGAAGGGAGAGCTGAGAGCAGGGAGCAGGTAGAGGAGGGATGGGTGGGGGCGGCACAATGCACAAATGGGTCCTGTATGCCTTGAAGAAGAATCAGGATTTTATTCAGAGGGTGAGTGGAAGCCACCAGCCTACCTAGTAAAGATATCATTAGAGGTACAACTTACATATGATAAAGTCTGCCCATGTTAAGCGAATTGAATTTGGACAGTTCAATGAGATGTCCAAAGTAAATGCTGTGTAACCAACACCTCAGTCTACCGTCCCCCAGAGTTCCCTGCTGCCCCCTTGCAGTCAGTCCACCGCTCGTCTGTTTGAAGCAGGAAAATAAAATGATTAAATTTGTGCCTAAGAAAGATGGCTCTGGCAGCAAGGTGGTGGTGCACAGCCTGGAAGAGAAAGAAATCGGTCACAAAGGGTACTGAGGAAACTGCCAGAAATGGCACAGGCTCACCTGTACACAAGCCAGTCAAATGTGAGAGGCGGATGTGTATGGTAAGATGGGATCAGTCTGTTTCTTTGGGTTCCAAGGCCTTCAGGGCTCAGATGGAAACTATGACTTAGCAGGCTAAGTCTAAGGGCCTGGGGCTGGCCTCCAAAGTCATTCAAATCCCAATTTCCACATGCACTGAGCGAACAAAACGTGTGCCTGGCATGCCAGACTCCGGCCGGGGTCGGACCCGACTCGCTTCTCTGCAACAGAAGACTGTGGGAGGAGAGGGCGACCAACAGAAGGACGGACGGAAGAGCAATTCAGCTGTGACAGAGAAGTGGGGGACGCCTGTGGCACATCCAGGCAGGAAAGTGGAATGGGAGAAGCTGGAGCTAAAAGCACAAATGGAGAAGAATCACCACATGGGTGAGTGAAGGCCACTGTTAAGAATGGAATTGGCATCTCGGCTAGAACAGCAGTAGTTAGAGGTGTGACCAGGCCTGCTGAGAGAACACGCTCACCTGAGAGAGGAGCTTTTTCTGAGCTTCCTGCATGACGACATTTGCCAGGGCCACGTCATCTTCTTCCATAAGGAGGTCCTTGTCTGGTTTCGATCTCATGGCCAAAAGCTTGATTTCCCTGGAGCTGAGCACCTCAAAGGTATCTGAGAGTAAATCACTGGCTTCCATATCCAGGGGCAGGATGCCGTCCGCGAAGCATGCTGGGAGAGAGCACAGACATGGGTTCCTGAAAAACAGCCTGGCCCCGAGGGGAGGTGTGCCTCACAGAGCTGGAGGGCCCGTCGGGATCTAGGGGGGTCTGCAGGGACACAACTGATATCCAAATAGGACAAAAGGGGGTCTTCCTATAGGACCAGGGTCCCATTTGCTCTAGATCCGCTGAACCATTAGCAACGCAGCATTGCATCTGTAAGTCCACACTGGATCCCAAACACAATAGGCTTACCCAAAATACTAAGGCAGATTTTGGAAGTGATATTGAATCGCTGTTCATCCGTGAAGTGCTCTAGAAGAAACCTGTAGATTTTCATTCGTTTGTCCTTGTTTGTCTTTCCCTTCAGTGAAAACAGTTGCTTCTCTCTATGGCAAAATAGGACAATTTTATCACATCATGTGGGCACAAGTAAAAAGGACTTTAATTTTAAAAGTATTTCATAGCATCCTAAAAGCAGTCCACCAGTGCTCATCACAGGCATTTCCCCTCAGCACTTGACTGGCACGAGTGAATTTGCTTGCATGGGCCCACCAAGAGCAGTTAACAACCCCACAAGGGGTGTGCGGGCTGGGGCCTGGGCCCGAGCACACGGACAAAGCCACTAACCACCCCCTGCTGGGCCCCCGGCTCTCCCGGAGCATCACTGACCTCTCTGACTGGGGGAACCTGTTATACTTCTCATGCTTCTCGTAGTTATTGAAGTGGAAAATACACTCAATGAAGTGCTGGAAGAACATGGCAGGGTTCCTCTTCAGTAATAGGTGGGCCAGGCAAAACTCCCCGAAACTGCAAAAAAAGGAGACCTCTTGGCCATCTGCAGACAGCCTCTAAGATTATACCAAGAACTCTGCAACCCAGGGGAGCTGTGAGCTAGGATAAGGGACACGAAATCTATCCCAATAAACAGCGTCATTCACACCAGAAGCAAGATATGAATTTAGCTTTGTCTGTCCTTACTGAACAGCCTCCTCTTTGAATCAAGGTCAGCATAAAGGATTTTTCTACTAGGTTTCCTATTAAACTTCTAACAAAGTGTCATTTTCAGCTACAGTGCAAATGAAGAAAAACAACCAAATTGGCCCAAACCGCTTCTTCAAGCAGCCCGTGGTCCTTGAGGTTGATATGATCACAATGACCCCCTGAAAATGAACCCTTAGCCTTTGCCCCTGCACCTCGAAGTTCGTTGCCCACGAGAATGAACAAAACCCAATTTTAGTAACTGGAACTTTTTCAAGAACGGGGATTAACTACCAGAGCTTCACAGTTGGGGTCAGCAGGGCAAGCACCCCTGACAGATAGCAACTGACTCTCACCGAGCTCTGGCCTCCTCAAGAGCCCAGGGTACACTCCTGCATCCTGTGCCCCAAACCTGGAGGTATCTAACATGCACCCACAGCGGGACACAGATGTCACTAGCACAACACCAACCTGAAGGGCAAAATAAAATGGTTTCCCGAGCCACGTGAAGACGGACAAAAGCCAAGTATTCAATTGCAGGTTTCCTGACAGCTTGTCTCATCAGAACAGTTGGTGAGAGAACACCAAGTTACTGGTTTTGGTCAGGGGTCAACCTGAGGTGGTTGGCTTTGATCCATTCACACTGTCGACCCAGTGTGTTCACTTCATCTCAGAGTTACATGCATTTTCCACCTAACCAGGAGCACCGGTCGGCTCCTACCTGGAGAGGAGCAGGACAGGACAAGCCAAATAATTCATTCCTGGCTTTGGAATACATGAGCACTGCAGGAGGCGTGCCTCCCCTACTGCCTCTCCTTAGGCCAATGTGTGATTCAGTCTGTACTCACAGCACACACCTCAATTAAAGGTCAGAAGGTAGTTCAGAATTTATGACGGTGAAATAAGCCTAGTTAAAAATTCCACGGCAAATTATGACATGTTGATTATTAACCTAGAAAAATGAGGGGGTTACTTTGGTAAACCATCTGTGACAAAGAATGGAGAAAAGTACTGAAAAAACAAAAACCAAAGAAATAATAACACTGTCTTCTGTGTATTCTGTTATATTTAACCTACCATGGCACAGCAATTTTCAGAGCTCCCTGAGTTTTCTCCTCAGATTTGAACTTGTGCATATGGAAACGCAAAATCAGAATCTAATAATACTTCTGCAAGAAGAAGGGCTGCTTTTGGAGCACGGACTTGATGTCAAATGCTCACCTACTCAGAGCCTGGGTAGAGAATACATACGGGTAGAAGCAACCAAGGGGCAAGATACCTCCGTCGACTCCCTAGTCAATACCGGCTTAACCAAGCAAACGAATTCAGTGGTAACATAAAAGGTGCAGAGGAGCCATCCGCCCATGGCTGAAAGCAGAGTCAGAGCCTTTTGCTCATGAGAAGGCAGAAACCACAGTCCCTGGGTAATACACAGCACTAACCTTGCTGGGCCTCTATTGGAACTTACCAGGCCGAGTTCCAGCTTTGACTGGATCAAGGCCCACAGATCCCACTAGCTTGATGATGTAGGGAAGAGGGACTATTGTTTGGTTTGTCAGATGAAAAGTTAAAGGAAGTTAACAATTTAAGTAATGCCTCCTGGAACACTACTCTAGGGCGACAGAAGGCTGCCTTTTTCAGGTACCTAGAACAGAAAACTCCAACAGTTCTAAAGAAACCTTACAGAATCCTTCCCCACTGCTCCTTATCCCTCAGGACAATTAACAGGACTCATTCAGAATCACAGCACCCATTAAGGGATACGTCTAGATAGAGCAGGGGTGTTCAACCTTTTGGCTTCTCTGGGCCACACTGGAAGAAGAAGAATTGTCTTGGGCTACACACGTTTAAGAACTTGTGCTGGGCCACATTCAAAGCAGTCCTGGGCCGCAGGTGGCCCACAGGCCGTGGGCTGGACAAGCATGGCCTAGACTACAGAGAGTTTACACAGCGTTAACTGCTTAAATGGAAACTAAAAGGGAGTTCCCTGGTGGTGTAGTGGCTTAAGGCTTCGGTGGTGGCGCTGTGAACACTGCAGCCTGGGTTCAATTCCCAGCCAGGGAGCTACCCACATACCAAAAAAAAAAAAAAAAAAAGGAAGATGGGTCAAATCTGAGTACTGATAATTTTGTAGAATTATCTTACTAAGAATCTAAACCCAGGTTCTAAACAGCCTGATGAGGCCACCAGGGAAAAGCAGTCCGTTCACTTCTGTTTTTGGATTTAGTAGGAAACATAAAAACCGGACTTCTTTCTGATGTCCTCGCAAGTCAAACGCTATTCTGTCGTAGACAGTCAATAAAGGCTGTGGTTAATGGACACATACTGCTAATCTGGTCTATCTCAGATTAGGTCCGAGGGCTCAGACCCATTTAGACCAGAATTCTATTTGAAACTTGGGGCAAATTATTTCCTATACTGTTACACTGGCTTATACCCAAATTCAGGCCCCTCGTATTACCTGGCCCGCCTCACCACTCGTGTCCTCACATCGTTCTCTGCTTCTTTCCTCCTGCCTGGAATCTTCCTACTGTGCGATCTGTATTCCAGGTTCCATGATGAGTCAAGCTCCTACCCTCTCTATACTTTTTCTTCATACATGAGAGCTGGCTTTCCTCTGAGGACACCATCGCCCTTACAGCCCTCTCAGCGGGAGGTTGCTCTGCTCTCAAATCCCACCGCCAGGGCACAAGGACCATGTCTTCCCCTTCATATTTTTCTTTTAACAAATGCGCACTGAATATCCACTCGGTTTCAAGCCCTTTCAGGTGCTGGGGATGTGGCAGTAAGCGAAATCTCTACCCCTCAGGAAGCCTGTATGCTAGTGGGTGGACAGATGAAAGTGCAATACAAAATAGGTTGCCAAAAGTGCTCTGAAGAAAAAGATGGTTTGGGGAGGATACAGGGAAGAGGGAAGGGAGGGTTGGCTACTGGTTAAAAAGAAAACAACTTCTCTACCTGGTTCATCTGACCACACTTAAGCTTTTTTCTTGAAGCTCCTGCCATCTATTTTGCCCTCTACTGCTTGTACCTGCTTCCTACTTTTCTCCATCCAAATCCTAACATCCTTGCTGTGGTCTGATTGTTTGTGCTCCCCACCCCCAAATTCCTATGTGGAAAACCTAACCCTCAATGGGGCCTTTGGGAGAAGATTAGGTCATGAGGCAGAGAGCCCTCCTGTATGGGATTAGTGCCTTATAAACAAAGCCCCAGGGATAGCCCTCAAACCTTCTGCCTTATGAAAATATCATGAGAAGTCTGCTAGAGGAAGAGGGTCTTTACCAGGACCCAGCCACACTGGCACCCTGGTCTCACACTCCCAGCCCCCAAACTGAGAGAAATAAATTTGTTCACAAGTCACTTAGTCGGTGGTATTCTATTGCAGCTACCTGAGTGGACTGAGAACCACCTTCAATGTCCACAGAGATAGCTCATTCAACCCCTATCTTTCTACTTGCTTGACTTCATCAACTCCAGGGACCCTCACATTTACATGGTGTCCCCACTCTGCAGGCACATTCTGGGCCGTGCCCCTGCACCTGGAACACCCCACTTCTGATGTCAAACAATCCACTCCACGACCACACCGACCTGTCCTTCCAGCTTTGACTCTCTCACCCCCATTCCACTTGTTCTACAACCTTACTAGGCGCTCAGATCTTCAGATGCTTCCTTTTCTCCCAAACCAAGTCATCTGTCTTTACTTCCTTTTCTGTCTCAATGGTCTATTATTTTAGTCACTGTCTTGTCTTGACCCTCTCTGGCCCCTGCCTCCTTCTACTTCTTCAGCATTTGCCCAATTACATGGAAACAATCCATTGGTTATCTGGTGTTCATCCTGCGACTACTGTACTACAAGGCCACCACCTAGTGGGCAGAGGGAAAAACATATCATACAATTTTGTAGCTCCAAAACTTGGGGTTATCACTACATGACCAATTTGCAAATGTGCCTGTGCCAGAATCTTCAGGAAATCCATTTGGTCCAAAAATAAATTCAATAGACTCTGTCGCTCTAGTCTCTTGGGAAGATCTGTATTAGCAAGTACATGAGGGCAAATTAATGTGCCTAATGTAAGCAGACAGGCCTGACCATTGGCCTAAAAACAGGGGAACAGACTCATTTAGATGACAGGTAGCAAAGCTGAAAATCATGGTCCACATATGAACCATGGTTTAAACATACCCAGAACACTGAGATAAAAATAGGAAGCGTTAAGGGGGGAGTACTGAAATCCTATGAGAGGCCCTGATAATCTTACAACAGTGTAAACATCTCTCTATCTGTGCTAAGCTCTTTCTGATTCATATTCTGATCACCTGTACAGCAGGTTCTGTGTATGTTTTACATATTAGTCAAAGCTCTTTTTAACATTCACGTACAGGAGCCGACGATAGTGGGGAAAATACAGAACTACGAGGTAAATAACCAATCTTACCTCCCAGGCTCATCATCTGAAAGCCTTCCAAGCACTTCTAACCGTGCCTGCTCCTGGGCTACACATCGCATAAAAAGCCGTGAGAGCCAGTCTTACGGCAGCCGTGTAAAGATAAGAGGGCGCTGTACAGCTATCTTGGTCCCTTTCCCAATTATATAAACAAAGAAAAAGAAAAAGTCATAGTCTTAGCCTTTTGCTTCTGACTCTGGAAAGTATTAATTAGAATGTTAACCTCTACTAGTTTATTGTGTAAAGTGTTCCTCCTCAGAAAATTACACCCAAAGGAAACCGAACAGAAGTCCTTCTACAGAACCCACAGTACATCACTGGTGACCATATTTAGAACCAGAGGGGCCCATTATTAGAAGCTATTTACAGTCAGTAAATTCTATGAAGACCTTTTCCCAACTGTGGTAGCCTTTGCCATGGCATTCAATATTCCATTGTCCAATGCAGATTTGCTTTAAAAAGAATTATTCATACAACATAATCTAGGTTGGCCAATTCTGTCAGATAATTTTTCAACCCCTTGGAAATAAATCTTTAAAAAAATTATTGAATGACAGGAATTAAGAAGTGGAAAAGCAAATCCCTTCTAATTTTTAAGAAATAGCCACTTTTAAGGAGCCTTGTATACTCTACGTCATACTGTATGACTGATTCTGCCTTGATTCTTAGAATTTCTTCTTACAATTTCTGTACTTAAAGTCTGAATTTGGTATCAAAACTCACATTTTATTGGTTTAGAAATCAGCATAGTTAAGTCAACAGCTAATGGCTATGATTGTGCAGGTCACCATGACAGAAGCATATACTGCTCCTCATTACTTCTTTTTTTTTTTTTTCCCCCTCATTACTTCTTTAGGAAGAGTGAACGATGTCAGCAAATGTGGTCAGTGTTGAGATTTAATGGTCAAACTAAATGAGTATATATATATGTATTTTAACTTATGTGCAAAATAAAGCTTTGTTACATAGCTTAGTACTTTAATAGTACTAGTATTTTTAATAGCTTAGTATTTTAAAATCTGCTAATTTTCTGGCAACTGCCAAAAGCTCATTGAATCCTAAACAACTCAACTGTAAACCAATTTTAAAGGAAAGAGATGTATCGCAGACCAGAAATGAGGTAAATCATTCAGCTGCGTGACGTCTGAGGGGGGAAAGATTTACCTGGCGATGTCTGGGTGTGAATCAATCAGAGTACTGACAAATCGAAAGAACAGAGAGCCCTTCCATTTCACAAACTCTTCCTGTACAAAGAGAAACGACATGGTTAAGAGGGACTTTTAATATATAAATCTCATATCTACTCAGTCACATAACCTTCTTTTGTCGAACACCACATCTGTCAACCACTCACGCCTGTGTGTGGCACATTAGCACAGTTTGTTAGCACTCAATTCCCAAACACCTTGAAAGCACATAGAGCTGTTAGTCACAAAGAGAAGTGGAGGAACATGTGGGTAGAACAGCATCAGATCTCCCACTGTATGAGGAAATGACTCACAGCACACGGCTTTGAAGGGAGAGGACCACTCGTTCCTTCGTTAGGTACATAATGTACGAAAAAGTGAGTATAGGGAACATATTAGAACAGATGTACATCTTAGTTAAATGCCCTCTTTTTAAACATCAAATATTATTCCCCCTTCATTCTAGGTTAAACGTATGCTTTTACTGTAAATAAAAGTATCTAATGCTCTGTAGAGCTTTGCAGTTCACTGAATTCTTCCTCACTAAAATGTCTTATTGGACTCCCAGAGCAACTCTGTGAGATAGACAGGAAAAACAGTACAGTCCTCATTTTACAAATGAGGAAATTCTGTCTGAGGAACATTGACCTGTTCAAAGTCAAGAATGACAGAATTGGAGCTAAAACTACTCATCTACCCAGGGTGCTTTTCTCTACATGGTGTTTATTTGCAAAAATGAAACTTTACACAGCTTGACAAGATATCTCAACAAACACCTAAAACAAATATTAGGAAGTAATGATCTGTTTAAAAGGCGGTACAGAACATTAGAAGAGTGATTATTTTAAGCCAGAGATGAGACTAATTATTTTTGGATTCTACTATAAGGCATCACATTTCCTATTTTACTTAAACATTTCTTTAAACCAGAAGCAATGCTGCAGGGAAAAAAGACAGGTCTAATTCTCATACCTGCAAGAGATTGGTAAGCAAGATGAGCGTTTGCTTTCGGATGAATGGATCTGAATCCTTCAGACACATGGAGATATTGGGAATGTACTTATCTACCATGACAGTGTACCGGATACAAAGATCACACATAACAATGACAACATTGTTGCGAACAGCCACATCATGGCACAGCTCAAGCTCTCGTACAAGGGCTGGGATGCTCTTCTTTGCAAGATCCTCATGCTGTAAGCACAGCTTACCTGTCACAGGAGAGAGTAAGATGCCTCGATTCTATTCCATTCAAATTCAATGCCTACATTTTCTCCAGAGATAGCTTGCTATGGATTTTATGTAATCAAAGTTGAAACATCCCATCAACAATCACAAAAAGATTAAAAGCAGATAAACCTACATTAAACATTAGAAAGTTTAAAATAGCTTAAGGAAAAATAATAACTCCCTCATTCTCCAGGGTTTCAATGAAATGTTCCTTCACTATAATAAAATTATCATCCTTTTAAAGTCAACAGTTGAATTTTGTAGTTACCTACTTACCTGGAAAATGACCAAAAAAACTAATAATGAACTTGAAATCTGACCTATGCAATTAGAAAAGAATGACCATCTCATTTATTTTATTTCTGGTTCATAGGAGAAGGGAGGCTATTGTTGAGTTTTGTTTGTAGTGTGTGTGTGTGTGTGTGTGTGTGTGTGTGTCCTGGGGAATGTTTTGCTCTTATTTATAATTCTTAGATTAAAAAAAAGTACCATTATTATGAAAAACATTCATAACTCTCATCCAGCATAAAATATACAATCACACTAAAGAAAAAAAAGTCAAATTCTAATATCTAGGTCAATGTTTTCATGATCAACACCAATGTGAGTTCATGAAGAAACAGGCTTAATAGCTTATTGACCAGTTTTGGAAAGTATTAAATAAACCACCCCCTTTTATAAAAGCTGGGCTTCAAATTTGTTTTTCATTACCAGAACTCAGTGTAGTGTCTGACATACAGTTCCTGATGAACATGCTTCATGGTGCTACATTATGAATATATATATATATAAAAAAAAACCCCACAGGAATAGGTATAATCGTAACAACTTAACATAGAAACCCAGAGCTCCTCACAAGGAGTGTCTTGAATCTGACGTCCTGGGCAGGCAGTCAGCAGGGCAAAGGCTCTGGGCGCTCCCACCAGAGCTGCATCCCAAACTCACAGAGCACTAGAGCAAACATAAGCTCAGCAGTAACAATCCAATTATAAGGTTGGTTTATTTAAGGCAAAAAGCTACACACAGAATTAGATGGCACATGCAACACCCTGCCCACGTATTATTTGTACTTACCCAAGGTAATGATAGCATGTGCTCTAATCACAGACGGCATGGCAGATGTAACCTGGCAGGGTGGCTGAGAGGCTGGGGCTTCACTGCCATCTTGAAAGGGTATTACTACTGGGAAAGGAAAAACAGCATGTGTATCAGCACTTGTGGGGCTCACCCAGCCTGAGGCGGCACGTGCAGAGGATAATTCCAAGTGCCTTACAGTGATCTGCATCCGCAGAAGACGCCAGAATGGACTGAATCAGAAGGAAGGAGCGCTTCTCCACGCTGGCTGGACAGAGCTGGGCTATGTCTCCTAAGGTAAAAATATACTTCACCTGCAAAGAAAATGGATTTTGCAGTAAAAATAAGGTAAAAGAAAAACTAACTGTAGCTAGATTAAGGACACATCAATGGAGTACTTTTTTGTCCCCCAAATTTAAAGGAACTATTTTTTTTTCATAAAAATACACATGCAGCCATCATAAAAATTCAGTCACTACTTAATAAAATTTATCCAAAACTATGGTGACCAGACGATTTTATTACCTACATCTAGATACTTCCGCAAATAAGAGGGGGTACTATTAATAATTATGCTGTGATAACATGCATAAAGCATGATTATGTGGGTAAATGGAGATATAGAATTACCTAATTATAATCCCACCACTCAAAGGTATCATTATCGTTTTTGAATACTTTGGATACTTTCTTTTTCAAAGTATTTTTATAATCACATGGCTTTGTTTGCTTTTCTTATACACTTACCAATCCCGCTATTTTGAAGTTTGCAATTACAGTAGACTCTCCATTAACTGGAACTCAAGCAACCGGCACTCTCAAGCAACCGGCAAAAGAAATCGAAGAAATAATACTTTAAATAAAAATTAAAATAAAATCTCAGCATGTTATGCAGCTGCACATCATGCAAAACCTGACTTTGCATGAGAGGCGTAGGGCCTCAAAGCAAGTTGATATTTGTTCATTTTTCAAGAAAGCTGCATGCAAGTTTGCCAGTCCAGCATCACTGACTGATGCAGATCCAAAACCATCCACACCCATCTCCTGATCCTGATCTAGCTGCATCATCAAGTCCTAATGCTCCTGATGCAAACTCTCTACCCCTACTGTAAGTTTTAAGTGTGTATGTGTGTGATTTTCTAAGTTACTTGAAGTTAAAAAAATTATGTTAGTGAAGGTCATTACGTTGAAAAGTTTATCGACTGCCATTTAACTAAAATTGCACACTGTATTCACAAAGCTGTTTTTATAATAAAACTGTGTTACATTAAGTTTGTCTTTGTCCTAATTTGCTTTTAATTACTGTATTTCAATATTAATATCAAGGCAATACAGAATTTATGGTATGGTATAATATGGAGTATTAGTTCAGCCATTTTTTTTTTTTTTAAAATGTGTGTAGTTCCCTGGCTGGGAAACGAACCCAGGCCGCAGTGTTAACAGCGCTGAAGCCTAGCCACCACACCACCAGGGAACTCCCAGTTAAGCCAATTTTTAATAGTAACTCTCAAGAAAACAGAAACTACATTTATCTAGCATCTACCAATCCCCATGGGTGCCAGTTAACTGAGAGTCTACTGTATTACTTTCAATATTAGGCTTTCTTTCATGTCAATATATACAATAATTATGTTTAAAGACTATGTAAGTATGTTAAAAACTATGGATGTCACCAGAATTTATTGCACTATTCCACTATTAATGAACATTTACATTGTATCTAATCCTTTGCTATTATTTGCATAAGTGCTGATGAACTTATCCTTTTATACCTTTGGGTAAGTTCTACTGCCTTAGAGATGACATCTAGGCTGAAAGGGCATATAAACTATTGTACCTTTTAAAAACTGTTTCCAAATTGTCCTCCAGATTAGTTTACTATTAGATTCCCACCAAAAACCTACAAGTACTGCTTCCTCACAACACACTGCCTGTTTATCAAGGACATATAGCGTTAACAGGTAAGTAATACTATTTTTATTTGATCCTCCAAATGCAGGAGTGATGTTAAATAGTAAAATGTTAAATAAAGACTTGTTTTAGAATAAGAAAGCTAATAAGAAGTATATGCATGCTTAAAAAACCCTGACATACTATATCTGTTAGTGGATTAAAGGAACATTTAAATTCTACTTAAAGAAGAATATATACATACATACATACACATACATATATACATATATATATAAACTTCTCCATATGTGTTAGAACTGAAGAATTGATTTTGGTGACATATTTAACAGTGAAAAAAATTGTACATTTTTTTTCTAAAGCAAGGATGCCGTGTCAGGCAATCCTGCTGTTTCAAAGCCATTTGCGTTTTCAATTTTCAAGTATCTCATTTTATTTCAGACGGGACTTTAGAACTGCTCAGCACTATTTCTTAGATCTATAGTCTCATATTTGGAAAGCTCAGCAGATACATTATAATTTTAGAAAATCAAAGAAACCAATCAAAAGAACAAATACTCACTGGTCATAATAAGCATTTTTCTTAGTTTGGGCAGTGACTGCCCAGACAAATTAGAAGAGCAAGAAACCCTGGGTCAGGGCCATTATATGCATCATGGCCCTCTGACCTATAACGTCCAGAGTCCAATTGATAATGTTAATTTTATTACTGACCTGCATGCATATTAATGTCTAGGGCATAAAGTCTTCCCATCTAACAAATCTAAACATGGTCTTCCATCACTACGTACAAGTGCCAAGTGGCAACGCAGGACCGGAACACAGGAGAGGAGCTCTCCTAATTTTCAGATAAAGGAAGGAAATGGCCAATTTTGGTTAAATAATGGCCTATGTTAAGGGGAATAAAAAATTAACTCATTATTTTCTTTACTGAACAGGAACAGATGTTGGAATCAGAATTGCCACAACATATTTTGTTGATGGTCAGCCACTCGAATCAGAACATGGGCTCCACACTTACTGGCTCACAGTCTGACATAATCTGGCGCGGACACAATTTCTAAAGCAAGGATGCCATGTCAAGACAATCCTGCTGCTCCAAAGCCATTTGCGTTTTCAATTTTCAAGTATCTAATTTTATTTCAGACGGGACTTTAGAACTGCTCGGCACTATTTCCTAGATCTATAGTCTGATATTTGGGAAGCTCAGCACATACATTATAAATTTAGAAAATCAAAGAAACCAATCAAAAGAACAAAGAACACACTCACTTTACTTTCTTTATTATTTCTAAGCCTGACTCTACCAGGCTCACAGCACATACTGTTTTCCCTGTTGGATCAAGTTATCGTATAGATCTCTCTAGCTGGAGGAAGTATATATACCATCAAGCTTTCCCCCCACATTAAGTACAAGAGAAAAAACTAAACAGGTCATGAATAAAAAGCTTTTCTAAGAAAAGACTAAACTCTAGGCTAGGAAAATCCTTTTCTTGCTAATAGTATTAGAAACGCACATTACAAAGTTATCTTTAAAAAACCCCAAGGAAGAGAAGAAAATGGTTAAAAAAAAGTAGTTATTTACCAATAGGTCTTCATCCATATTCCCGGCTCCATCTTCCTTCAGAACGATGTCGGAAAGGCAGTGCACACAGGTGGAGAGGACATCCCCGCACACCTCCTTCAGCAATTCCTATGGCAAATCAAAGGTCACCTCTGAAGCATCCCATGCATCTACTTAGGAAACACCAGTTTCTCAAGGAACTCTTCAAATGTGTAAACCATAAGCCACTACAAACCCAGATATCATGGTTTGTATCTTTGTTTTTTTAGCAATCTGGTAATTGGTTAAGTGGAATTTACAAAAAAGGACACACACACACACACACACACACACACACAGAGACACACATAAAATCTTTCTACATTTGCCATGTAAAAGGGAAGGGCATACATTTGGGATCTAATGCCCTAATTTATAAGAGATCTATAATAGCTGAGCGCCTCCAATAATAAAAACATTGTAATTGTTCTGGCATATGTAGATGGTGAATTAACTACTAAAATAAACAGTATATTTTTAAAAGATATAGAATAAAAAAGAACAGTTGTTATTCTTCGAAAATGTATTCATTAGAGACAAGTTTTCAGTGTCTCTTACTAGTTACAATGTCTTCAAAAGGTCTTCACTGCTAGCCCACAATATCTGACTACACCTACATGCCAAGCAAGGGGGGTTGATCATGTTCTACAAGTCTGACGTAGTATCTCTAGGAGACCATTTCAGAACGCCCTGGTTGAGCTCAGTGCTTCCATATTACCTGATGCACACTTCTGTTTTATGAGTTATTATATCACACTGAAATGACTGTTAACATGTGTATCTCCACTACCAAGCTACAGGGGCTTCAGGCATGGACTCTGTCCTAGCTATCATCCCAGGGCCTAGCAATACCACCACAAAATGGCACTTATTCAAAACTGTGGGCCAGCAATCATTATGATCCCATGTTTTTTAGTCTGTCTTGGCCTAATATGTTTCAAAACTATTGTCTTTACTACCTTTTAAAGAATTAGTGAACTTAAAATGTCAACAAATTGCACAGCATGGGCTGTAATGCTGTCCAAGAGAGCTTCTGGAATCCATGTGCTTGATCCTGGTGAGGACACAAAGGCTAACTTGCTTTAGACTGCAAACCTAGAGCTTGGCTGGGTAGTAAGGATAATAACTTTTAGAATCATAGAATTTGGGAGAGAAGTGTCAAGGCCATCCAATCTTGGGATTCTCTCCACATAGGGACTTGTGTCAAGAAGTCCAGCTTCTTCATGAACACCTCCAAGGACCAAAGATAAGCCCCTCCACTGCAGGCAGACCTCAATGTGGTTTTTCTTCAGGTGACCAAAATCTGTATCCTTGCAATTTCCACCTACTGGTCTAAATTGGTCCTCTTTGATGACAAACCCAATTCTTCCTTCTTTGGAAAGCTCTCCATATATTTGCTTTTTAGCTAGGAATCCTATCCCACTTAATTGTTCCCTTCTCCAGCTAAACACCTCAGGCCTTCTGGCTGTTCCTTACACAACCTGCCTGTAATCACATCTATTAGTAATAACTGCTCTCCTATGAATACATGCCAACTTATATTTAACCAGTACAAATAGCAGGGCCATTACCCCTCTTATTTTGGATACCATTTCTAGTACTACTGTCCAAGATCTTACAGATTTTTTTCAATGATAGCTACAAACACTATTAACTCACATCAATGCCCAAAACCTCATTCTTGCCCCAAAATCTATATTCTGATCATCTATAATTTGTTTTTCTCAGTGAACTATGGAATGTTCATTTACAAAGAAAAGTAAAAACAGATGTTTAGGAAAAGCAAACATATCATGTGGATTTAAAACACCCTATGATGTTGGAAAACCCTAATCCACTGTCTACCACCAAGAGAGGAGGTATCAGAGCTAAAACCTTGGCACTTTTCTAACACAGTAATAAGCTCTACTTCTCCTCTAAATTTCTCAGCTTCTAAATTTGAAGACAACTCTGTCTTCCTCACAGACTCTAACAGTGATATAAATATATTGTTATAATGACTGTGAGCCATTAGCAAGCAGACAATGACTTATGGCCCTGACTTCCCACAGCACAGATCATTCTTCCTCCAGCCAAGGCTGGTAAAAAAAACCCTGGGAAGGGATTCAGTGACCTTAGCTCCAGGCATAGCCCTGCCATTAATAAGCTGTGTGCCACTGAAGCTTGCAGGGTCAGTTTCATAATCTGCCATCCAATTCTTTTCCTACATCATTCTTTTCTCATTATCAGCTTTTTCTTTGTTTTGTTTTTTTACCTGTTTTCTGCTATTCAAATATGCTCTCTACTTAGGTAAAATTCCTTATTTAAAAGTTTTTCATACTCTTTCTTGGATCCAAAGATGAATGGTTAGAAAAATCAAATAAAGCAAGTATACTTTTCACTAAATGTGCCAAGAGGTATACGCCAGGAAAACCAGATGCCGTTTACATGGAAAAAGCTGGGCATTTTTAGTTATGTAAATTTCAACCTGTTTTAAGTCCTAAGCAAAAAATGACAATACATTGCCTTATTACATCTGTTACTACAAATAGAAAATGCCATTTATCAAGGAAGGAAGCACAGAAAGGTAGGTAGGCAGCTCAGATGAAGCAATAATTTTTTTATTCTGGAAAACTTAAATAAGTGTACATTCTGGTTATTACTTAAATTAACTTCTGACTTCTAGAATCATTAATAACGCTCAGTCCTAAAATTTTTCATCAGGAGTATAGTTCATGATAAAAACAGAACATGCAGTAATAAAATAATTTACTAGAGATACTGCTATAGATAACTTGCAGGGAGTCAAAGTTACGCTCCATCTTATATAAAAAACTAGTTTGGACTTGGGTCAATGCATCCATATAAAACAGCTGTAGGCTCTTAGCAGCATTGTGGACACAATATAGCAAGATATTACGGTAACAGAGCTTTATAGTAACAGGATAGGCATTTTCAAGGATTATGACTTATCACATGATCAGAAATCTTCTGGTCTGGAGGGAACCCCCTGACTAGGTAGAAAATTGTTTATTAAGCATTCTTGAAGTGAGGGTACATGTGAGGGAGGAGGATATACAAAGCTATCACAAGCACCTAAGCTACAGTTTATTAAAAGAAAACCTTGTTGAGTTCTCACTTGTAACTAGGACCGAGGTGGGGACTTTCTAAGGGAACTATATGTCTTCAGCAGCACAGATCTTGGGGAATGTCAACTGCTTGTCACACTAAGCGTTTCCTTTTGTTGTAGTAATAGCTGCTGGGGATTACCCAACCTTATAGGTTCTCTACTGAGAACACACTCCTACAAAACAGAGGAATATGTCTACTAAGTACAAATAAATGCAAACATATCCAGTAGAGTAGAGGGTACCTGTTCCTCCACAGGTGTCTCTGCAGACGCTCTGCAGAGTCTTTGCAAAGTATCAACGGCTGAACTGATCAATTCGAGAGACCACTGGAATCCATTCAGCTTGCACTTGACAACATCTGAAAAGGAAGTCAAAACCCTTGACGTTTAACTGCTTAAAAATCTACATAAAGTAAGAGGCAATGCCCTTTCAAGATTCTCCAATAGACACTCACCAGTCACCTTGTCTCGGGTGCTCTTAGGAAGATGCTTTGCAATATGCCCAATGACACACAGAATATGTCCTAAGGTGTTAGAATTGGGATTCTGTTGACTAAGAAAAGGGCATAAGAAATATCAATATAAAACCAAAGTAAATACTGCTGTCAACAAGTTTTTTTCTGGAATATTAATATGAGAGGGGGTAGGGTAGCATGGTTTGGGAGTCATGTTGTAGGAGCATTAAAGCACTTAAAGTACTTGGACAAAGAGTGCACTGAAAGCTTAAAAGTAGTTCTTACATTTCATGTCTGTTTTTAAGCCTGATTTTTAAAAAAGGATTTGTGTATATGAATAGCTATACAATAGCACACTTCCTTAAGACCTGAGCTTTATTTCCAAGAATCTTTAGTGTGTCCACCAGTAGCTAAATTATAAGCATGCAGACCTGCTGATCCTCTCCCAGGACTCTATTATTTTGGTGTAGTTCAATTTGGGTGATGAGCAAGCAATCTTGGAGAGGAGCATCCAGGCTGGGGCAGAATGTTCCGTGCCCGTGTGGGATATCACGTTGTTTATAAAAGTAGATGAGAACTTGTCTTTCTTGGACCAGATATGGAAAGCCTTATTTAAATAGCGGCTGGAACAAAAAGAGGAGAAAGCAGAATTGTAACTATAAATATACAAAACTGTTGAGATCAGACCCTTCAGTAAAAAGGTAGCAACTTCTGTCACTGCTCCAGGACTCTTCTGGCATGTAAAACATCCATGCAGAGGTTCCTAGATAGTGGGCACATTTGATACCACACTAGGTATATTTTTATTATACAGAATTGGATATATTTGTTTCTACTGTAATAAAATATTTATTTTTAAAGGACAAAATGAAATTTCACAATTCATTTGAGAACCTTCTAATTCTTATCCCCTTCAAAATTTATACATGAACATATATAACAAATACTCCAAGTTTACAGGGGCTTTAGTGACAAAAAATGTAGACACTGTCATTTTTTCAATGGAAGGATTGGAGAGAAATGACATCCTAGCATTTAAATATAGTGATAGTAAAAAAGTTAAAATTTGCTATGTCCTTCCAATACCACTTGGAAATACATATTTCAAACCTTTGTAAAATGAAAACAAAAAATGCTTCTGTTGTATTAACCTAAAGTTTGTGTTTTGTCATTGTTTTGAAATCATTTCTTATTCCCATAGTACTGAATGAGATCACATGACTCATGAGACAAATGCAATATTATATATTTAAGTGAGTAGAAAGAAAATACTCCTTCTCTTAATTAATTTTTCTTAGACTACTAGGAAAATACGCATACATGCACACACCCATATACTTTCTCATTAAATGAAAACAAAACAATTATCAAAGCAGGCAAAAGGCAACTATTACAAAATAAACACATTTACCCACAATAAGCACATACAAATAAATAAGTGGTTTTATTAATAAATTAGCTACTGGTTCAAAATCCATCCATATATGTATGTCTAGACTTTCAGCTACATAGCTCACAATGTTAATTTTTATCTGATGACTGTCCAAAAACAAGATACATGAAATCACCTATATTTTAAAGTTTATTAACAAGAATCACACAAAACATCAAGTGACGTTTACTATAGGAAGCCAACAGAATGGAAAAAAAATTCTCTGTACATACTTCCAGTTCTGAAATCTCAAATTTGGTTCCTCTTTGACAACTCATACTCCTCCCCAGCGGCCCAACTTGCCTCTCAGCTTCACAGTTGCTCACAAGCCATTCCTCAACAAGTCAGAATGTGACTCAACGAACACTGACCTGGTAGTCCCTTTGAAAAGCACTGCTGACCTCTATCCTAAGTCAAAACCAATGGACAATCTCCAGTCCCCATTTTACTGACCACTACCAAATGTTATTGACCTCTTTCTGCTCTTAACTCTGGTCTACCTGTTGGATCGCTTTTCTTTTTCCTTCACTAATTTCTTTTCTTCTAATAACTTTAATTGCAGATTTTGAAGAGCTCTATTCTTAGTCCTCTTATGTCTACAACCTAACCTTGAGTGACCTCATTCATTACCAAGAACTCTCCACCCAGACTTGTGATAAAACACTGCATGCACGCATTTATAATTGGACTTCCATCTACAGCCATCCCTCCACTTCCCAACTGTCCCCACCTCTTGTTTGTGTCCCTAGCCAATGGCAATCTCATTGACCAGACATTTTCGTTAGAATTCTTTGCACTGCTGTTTCCTGACTGGAAATCCTCACTATCATGGCTACCTGGTTAACCAGTTAATTTCTACTTATTCCACCTCTGGGAATGAGTCACCTCATGCCACCATCTCTGGGAAGCCATTCTAAGCCAAAAAAAAAAAAAAAAAATCTCTGAGCACTACATACATGCCCTCCCTCTTTGCTCCTATAACTAATTTTCTACTACAACTGTGAATTTATTTTGTCTCTTTCCACCAGACTGTGGATAACTTGAGTAGAGGAAGTGCATTGATTTCCTTCAACCTTCAAACCAAATGTTCACCAACTCCACACTTCCACTTGTTCAACAGCTCTTACTATATCCCATTCTCCCTCTTTTCACTGCCTTCACCTTGATGTGATAAAAGTTCCCATCATCTTTCATTTAAATTAAGCAGTGGCGGCCTGTTTTCTTAGACTCTAGTCCTTGGTTACCAAACATAAGTCCATTTACTACACTTCATAAAATAGAAAATCCTGGGTTATATCTATCAATATCTGCCATGTTAGAAATTAAAACTGAGAAATTTAAAAATATTTATTTACTAATTCACCTAAAACTAACAATAAGCCAATTTACATCTTAACATAACTATCTTTCAAAACCAAATAAACTTGGTCAGAAGAATGGTATTGTTTGTACTTCTCTAAATCTCCTTTCGTTCTGGCTTAAACAGGAGACAGGTGGATTCTCAGTTCTGCTGCTGCATTCACTGTTTCAATACCATTATACAGCTTCTGGAAAACTCTACTACTGTGAAAGAATAAAAGTAAAAAATGGATATAACATCTTACTCTTATGATGAAAACAGTCTGAGCTCATGAATCCACAACACTGTAAGAACTGCTGCTCTAGCTCATTTCCTACAATGGCTTCCAAAACTTCTTTACACTCAAGCCCCTAATTCTACCCTCTTTGCCTTCTAAACTTTTGAGCAATTAACATTTTTTCTCAATTGTGGTAGAATATATAGAACATAAAATTTACCATTTTAACCATTTTTAAGTGTATAGTTCAGTGGCATTAAGTGTATTTACATTGTTGCACAGTCATCCATTTCTAGAATGTTTTTATCACCCCATACTGAAACTTAGTATCCATTAAACACTCACTCCCTATTGCCTCTCCACAACCCCCAGCAAGCACCAGTTTACTCTGTCTCTATAAACTGGACTATTCTAGGTACCTCATATAAATGGAATCATACAATATTTGCCCTTTTGTATCTGGCTTATTTCACTTAGGATGTTTTCAAGTTTAATCCATGTGATAGCATGTGTCAGAATTTCGTTATTTTTAAAGGCTGAATAACATTCCACTCTATGTATCTACCACATTTTATTTATGCATTCATTGGCTGATGAACAAATGAGTTGTTTCCACCATATGGCTACCGTGAATAATGCTGCTGTGATATTGCTGTACTGGGCAAATATTCTAATTACTTTACTGAGAAAAGAAAAGACCAGAAAGCTCTAGTGTTCATATCATTTTTCTTTGCATTTCGCTTTCTCTATTCTCATTTTGTTTCCTTTAATTTCTGATGTTCTCCGCTCTTACTTTATAAAGTGCATCCATTCATGTATTGTTCTTTTTCAGAAACTTAATTAACAATCCCTTTCATTCATCCTCAATATTCTGTAACTACTGATCCTCTTTCCTTGTGATTTCCAACTATGTACAGGTGTTTTCCCCTATCTTCACATGAAAACAAAACCTGTGAAGGAAGCGATAACAAAACCTAATGGCAGCTAAGTTAAAGACCTAACTGTAAAAGAGGGAAAGAAAACATCAAACTTCAGGAAACTATATGGGAGAACATCTATAAGATCCTGAGGTAGGAAAACATTTCTTTAAAAATACATTAACCATAAAGAAAACCCCTGACAAACTGATCAAGACACCATTAAGAAAGTAAAAAAGGCAAATCATGTAATGGGAGAAGGTATTTGCAATATGTGTAACAACAACTTTTACACAGAATATATAATGAATACTTTCAGATGAACAAGCAGAAGACTAACAGCCAAATTAAAACAATAATGCAATATCAATATGCATCCACCAAAATGGCTAAAAAGAAAAAAAGGATAACATGAGATATGGAGCAACTGGAACTCTCATTAACTACTGGAGCAATATGTAAATTGATACAACTCTGGAAAACTGTCTGGCAGTATCTATTAAAGAAAAATATAAACACACTCAACAATACAGATCGTAGGTATAATGCCCAACAGATACGCATGTACATGTGTACCAAAGGATATGTATAGGAATATTCATAGCAGCATTATATGTACTAATCAAAAACTTGAAACAACACAATTATTTATCAATAGTATAATGGATAAACTGTGGTTTGTTCATGTCATGTATATGCATCAATGAAAGTGAATGAGCTATAGCAACACAGAATAATTAGAATCTTGCATTAAATTGAGTAGAAAGAGTCAGACAAGCAAAGAATACATCCAAATGCCCTTTATATGAAGTTAAGAATACAGAAAACTAATATAGGGTGTCAGAATCACAAGTGGTTTACCATTAAGGTGGAAAGGGCAGTGTTTGGAGTATGAAGGTACTTCTTGGGTCTACCAATGTTCTACTTCTTGACCTGGATGATGGTTACATAGGTGTATTTTCTTTTTGATATTTATTATCATTATAGTTTGTATATATCTATTTTTGATATTTATTAACATTATAGTTTGTATATTTCAATATAAAAGTTAAAAAAATAAACCACTAAACCTCCCAATGCTTTCTCATGAGTTACAGTAGGCCTCTCTAGCTTTTTTTGTGAAGTATATAGTATGTTGGTTGTGCATAGTGAGATATTCCTAAAAGCAAAAAAGTAGTTGATTCAATTGCTGGCTATTCCCCTTTTTCCTAGGATTTCAACAAAGCATATAGTTGGTACTGAAAAAATTTTTAATGAGTGAATACATTTTCAGCTATAGAGTTTTACCACCAAACTAACATGACCCTAAGAAATTACCACCAAACTAACATGACCCTAAGAAATTCAACTGGCTGTTCTTACAAAAAACATGGCCTGGAGAGATAAGGGTCACAGATTTGCCAGGGCCACAGAACAGTATTTTATAATACTAAATTTATTATTCTTTCTATTGTATGGTAATTCCTTCATAACTACATGTAAACAAATAGGGGAGTGTTTCTTGTATAATTAAAAAAATAATTTGTCACTACAATGTTTCCAATACAGTATAGGCTCAATGTATTTATCAAATAGAAAAAAATACCAAGTTTTATTAAGTAAATCAATACAACAAAATGCTAGAAAAAAGTTAGACTTATAAAAACTAGGAAGTTATCTTTCAAAATAACTAGTATTGAGGCAAGTTAACATTAATATAGCACATCATCATGATTTCTATCACATATATATTAAGATAGCAATTTAAAACTGGAAAACACTCAGAGAAGAGCAAAATAAAAAAGTGATCACGGGCTTCACAAAAAACAGTCACCATAAAGATGGTAAGAGATTTGAATCAGGTCAGAAAAGCAGACCAAAATTGAGTCTTCATATATACTAAGTAACTTAGAAACCTGACTTTTCAAGATGAATACAGCAATTTATTAATAAAAACACTTATAGCCTTCTGTAAGGAAAACAAGTCATATAATTAACATACCTCAATTCCTGGCTTTCTGTACTGAGGAGACCAAGAAGTGCCCAAGCGAGCAGCTGGCCATCATCTTCACAGTGAAATTTACTGTAATGCTTAATGTTCTGCAAAAGGAGCTGGTCCAGGCACTCCAGCGCCCTCTCCTGCACAGTGCTCTCACAGTCCATCACCACTGGGACGACCCCCATCAGCCAGGCTTTCTGTATCTGTTCACATCTAGGGTGAGCCTTAGGAGTTAAAATTATAAAGTCATAAAAAGTCTAATGTTACTAGAAGTCTAAATAAAAATTAGTAAAGCTGTGATCGACATTTTTAGACATGTTAAAAATGGTCACACACACAATTACTAGTAGACCATAAAAGTAAAAATAGCAAAAAAAAAATTTGAAAGGTATGTGAAGATGAAGTTCAATCTCCAGTTATTGCAAATCAGTGCATATTGAAATTTTAAATGTATAAAGTCATTATTTTATTGGTAGCAGTAAATCAGCACTTTTGGTAGTTCAAGATCAAGAGCAAATAAATATTTATCCTAAGGAGTAATTAGAATAAATGCTGCCAGAGCAAGTCAAATATGTATTGCATAATGTCTTTTATCATTAAACAAAGAAATAAACACACTTTTAAAATTTTTCAAAAGCTAATCATTTGGCAGTATATTATATCTAGGATTAGTGGTTGTGCTCTTTTGGCAACATCACCTATATAGGTTTTAATAAATAAAAATTAATCTAGGCCTCTGGCCTCACCAAATTAATTTAAAAACTCATATTTCTATGAGATTTGGGCTGCAGTCAAGATAAGCTAACTACTAGCCTTCTCTATCATTACTTCATAATTGTATGTAATATGAAATGCAATCTATCACATGTAATTAAAAGATACTTCTTCATTTCTCTAATATTATATAATCCCACCGCAGACTTGGTAGGGTTTCTAGGGGTCAACTTAACATATAGCAACAGGCAATTACTGTGCTGAATTATTTTTAGTGTAAAATACCGCGCATTAGATACACAATGCCTTGCCCCTCACCATCAGTAGTTCAGTAAGAGACTGCAAGGCCTGCTTCCGGACAGACACGGCAGGGTCCCGACACTGGTCCTGCAGAATTGATAGCTCTTCTTTCATGCCTGAGATGCTGCAGTGTTTCAAAATACTCACTAATACCTAGAAGGTGTATGCAACATGAAGTGATGACTTAAGCATGGTAGAAATACAAAAAGACAAGCTATAGACAAAAATACTTCTTCAAGTTTGTGGTTCTTGACATTTTTGAGGTCAAGGAACCATCCCTCCTCCCAGTAACATCTGACCTTTTAGAATCTGATGAAAGCTAAGGCCTCTCTCCTGAGAAAATTTCACACACATTTTACATAAACAAGTATTTACAAACAATTTCAAGGGTTTTACAAACCCTACCAAAACCTATCCATGGTCTCCAGACTAAGAATCCCTACTTTAAAAAAAAAATTAAGGTATAAATTTGTGATTCTTAAATAGCCACCAACTCAGTAGGAAAGCTTCAAAACAGATAATCCTTTTAGTTCATCTATGTAACTTAGATAGGATCAAGATGAACTACTGTATTTTGCTGTATAATGTATACTTTTTTGCTGAAATTTGTGAGGGAAAGGTAAAGATGTGCATTATACATGGGTAATACTAATTCTGTATCTAGATAAATGTTTTTAATTATTTTATTTATGCTTGAGTTAAAAGTGTAACTCTAAAAATCAATAATATTCATATGTAAAAATAATACCCGAGAATACAAATAAATGTTTTTTTTTTAATTGTTAAATTTATTGGGGTGACATTGGTTAGCAAAAATTTACATAGCTTCCAGGTATACATTTCTACAGTGCATTGTCTATGTGTTGCATTATGTGTTCACTATCCAGAGTCAGTTCTCTTTCTGTCACCATGTATTTGACTCTCCCTCCCTCTTCTCCTACCTACTCCTCCTTTACCTTCAGGTGACCACTAAACTATTGACTGTGTCCATAAGTTTTTGTTTCTTTTGTTGCTTTCAGTTTTATATTCCATATGAGTTATGATAAAAATAAATGCTGCAATTCCTTTCTAATACAAAAAACAAGTACCTAAATATAAACAAATAAAAATTTGAATTAAAAAATTAAAACAAAGATTTTTTTTCCCTGAAAGTTTGGGCAAAAAACGTGGGTGTGCATAATACATGCCAAGATACAGTAATGTTAAGTGAAAAGTAAATTAAGTAAGAACACGACTGGAGCATTTTTAAAATATTCTCTTGCATTTCCAAGTTTTTAGTGCTTAAAAAGAGGGCACATTAAAGAATGTGTAACAAAGCTCACACCTGGAGTGCAGACTTCCTAACGTTGGTCTTCTCGTCCCTGATTCTCTTTCTCAGCATTGCCATGACACATTTTTCTGTTGAGGAAATGCCAGTCATTAGAGTCTGAGGAAGACTACATAGAATCTGACATCTCAGCACATAATCCCGAGAAAAATACCCTAATCCAAAAGACTGACTAATTAGCTTGTTTTGAATTTTAAGAAATCAGAGTATAAAATGATATGGAAACAGAAGAAAATTCAAATAATTAGCTAATCACAATAATGCAAAAGGCAGAATTAGTGTTTTAAAAAAAGGTATAAATTCTGGAATAGTAAAAATTCAGTTTTACACCCTGACTCCCATGTCTAAAATTTTGAACCAATTATTTAAATCTTCTATTTTACTCAGCTACAAATAATAGGCTGACCAGATGACCCATTTTAAACGAGACAGAAAACAACGGTATTGTCCCCATTTCAAATAGTATATATGGTCAGCCAACTGACACCCTGAATTTAGCTCAGTGAGATGAGACTGACCCCATGTACCGTTTGAAACAGGACAGTACCGTTGTTTCCTGTCCTGTTTAAAATGGAATGTCTGGTCAGCTTAACAAATAGGAATATTCTAAACTGTAGAATTTTTAAAAGAATATAATAATATAAATATGCAACAGTAGCTTTAAAACTTTGCAATCACAGGCCCCTTTATACTATTAAAAATTACTAAAGACTCCTAAGAGTTTTTTTAAAGGTGAATTATATGCTATAATCTAAATTAGAAATTTAAACTTGAGGATTGTAAAAAGATTTACTAACTCGTTTATAAAGTGTATTTTTAATCAAAAATACATTTTCCAAAACAAAAATTAGTGTAAAGAACGGCACTGTTCTCCATTTTTGCAAACTCTTTAATGTTTTGCTTAATAAAAGATAGTTGGATTCTCATCTTTGCTACTGGCTGTGATCTGTTGCAATTTTATTTCATGGGATCCCTGAAAAACTTCAATTTGCACTTGTGAGAAAATTAGAGCAAGAAGGTAAATAATGTCTTACTATTACTATGAAAACAGTATTAACTTTAAGGACCTGTTAAAGGAGGCTTAGGGATTCCAAAACACACTTTGAGAACAGCTGATCTACAAGAAAGCAAGAATTGGAAAATAGAAAACAATACAGAAAATAAATGAAATTAAAAAGTAGGTTCCTTGAAAAAGAGCAAAATTAGCCAGACTGACGAAGAAACCAAGAGAGAAAATTCAAATTGCTAAAATCAGGAATAAACAAGTGGACATCACCACCTATCTTAGAGAAATAAAAAGAATTGCAAAAGAATACTATGAACAATTTTATGTTAATAAATTGATTGAAACAAATTTCTACAAAGCTATAAACTACAGGAACTGCCTCAAGAAGAAATAGAAAATCTGAATACACCTGTAAGTAAATATATTGAATTGGTAATCAAAAACCTTACCACACATATACAAAAGTCCAAGCTTTACTAAAGTATTTTTACCAAATGTTGAAACAAAAATTAACATCAATCTATATACATACATATATGCCTCTCTCACTGCTCCTTAAAAGACAGAACTATGTTTTATTAAAGTCTTCATCTACAATGCCTCGCACAGATTAGGAGGGAACAGTTAAGTTTAAAGAATAAACTAATAAATCTGATTATATAATTAATCCGCTACAACAAAGGTGTCCAATCTTTTGGCTTCCCTGGGCCACACTGCAAGAAAGAAAAATTGTCTTGAGCCACATATAAAATACACTAACACTAATGATAGCTGATGAGCTAAAAATAAGAAAAAAAAAGAAAAAAAATTTCACAAACAAATCTCATAATGTTTTAGGAAAGTTTGCAAATTTATATTGGGCCACAGGTTGGACAAGCTTGCTCAACACACATTCTCTTCTTGTCTCTTATCTATTTATTCATCTTTTAAAATCACTTAGACATTTATCTCTTTAGACTCTAACACCAGCACTCTATGAAAGAAAGGGAAGGTATAAGGATTAGAGGAAATTTGCTGACTTCCATGTCTTAGGCCATACAGCTATTTAATAACAGAATTTTATAAGAATTCAGAATGCCTCTCATTTCTAATACAGTGTTTTCTCCACTATTATATGGTACGCCGTATTATAGATGAAAAGGAACACAGAAAAGTGACCTTCTCAAGACCACACAGCTAGACAGAAATGGAATGTGAGAATAGGTTCTAGGTCTACCTACTAGCTAGTCCAGGTTTGTTTTTTCCCACATGAAACACACTGACTCTTAAACCACCGAGATTCAATAGGTCAATGAAAGTGATCAGGTATCACTTGTGTTCAGAATTCTGTGTTAGAGTCCATAGAAGACATGACCCCATAATCCCATTAAAAAATGGTTCATTCTGTTGGTGAAATGAAATTATAATCTAAATTGTGAATTATCTTTTGCAGTGGAAACTTGGACTCACAATTCCCTACCATGTATTAAAACTGAACTCTTGGATGGTTGAATTCCAGTCAAGATGACGTGATAGAAAAAGTAATGAGGAATGAAAAATAGGAACAAGACTGGGTACCACAGTGTTGTTCATCAACTCCCCGATTTTTGTGAAGACTTTTCTCCAAACACCAATTTAATCTCTACTTTACTTTCCCTAGTAACTGGTCCTATTTTGGTTGGTAATCCCAAGAATTCACACAACTGACTTTAATAAGGAAATAAATTATTTGCTAATATTCTCTTAAGTGTTACAGAAATACTGAGGTTTAGTACATGATAAGTGGAATGTAGCTTATTCTTTATCATTTATTAAAATGAAATATAGTGCAAGGACATCAACTAAAGAGACAATAAAATAATAAATGTTTAACCCCTATGCTGTACACCTGAAATTAACATAAATACTGAATGCCAAAATAAAGTATGTAAAAAAAAAAAGATACAATAAAACGGAAATTATTCCAGTTTTAAGAAAAAAGTTATTCCAATTATTAAAGATGAATTAATCAGAAAAAATCTAAAGTTTTAGACTCTACTTATAGTTGTCGAAATCCAATAGTTATTACTCATGTGACTGTGATAAAATGTGACATACCCCTAGATCCAACTGTGTCACCACTGCTGTCTGCACTTATAAACCGTGAGCTTCCAGGTGTCTCCTTCTGACAGGAAAAGGCTTTAAAATAAAAAAAGTCTCAGTCATTAAGGTAAAAATTTGTTACACCTTTTAATAATGTAAGCATGGCATATCACACATTTAAGTTATCATATCATTATTGAAATGAATTTCAATTTCTTTGATAAAAAAGTGCAATATTAAAATAGGTTAATATGGAGATCGAAAAAACATTTCAAAATACACAACAAGTCCATTAAATAAAAAGACAATTATTCAATATTTGAAAGCACATTGACCCATTACCTGATGAATTTCTCAGTAAAGTATCAGGGTGGCTCTCTATTCCTGAAATTGCAGAATCTAAAAATAAGCAGATTGATAAGAGGCGGGGAAAAGTCATAGCTTCATAAACCCTGAGTAAATATTCACAAAAGGAATCAAAGTTAAAATAATTAGGCCTAAAGCAAAGACAGATTCTAAACTGCTGACAATTAATAATGTTCTCTGTGGGTATGCATTTGAAATGGACTCTAGGCCCAATAGAGCCAATACCCACCAATGCAAAGTAATCGTGAAAGCAGCCAACAATCTCACCTCTAAAATGTGAATATGTGAAATACTTAAAAAGTCTTTTCAAATGTATCAGGCTTGCCTAAAAACTTATTCAACAATAAAACATACTGAAATAAGTTTATAAGGATAAAAGTATATCGTACCAATATCTATTATTTTTGCTGCAACAAAGACTGATTTCCAATCCAATTTCTTGACAAGCGCAAAACCAGGTCCATTACATGCCAGTCACCACACTTACTGTTAATCAGAAATTCCAGTATGCTCTCCGATGCAGTGGTAGCAGACAACTCCAGGCCATGTGCAAAACTGGACAATGCCTTGCTACGGACAGTTGGGGCCTTGTCTAAGCAACGGTCAAACATAATGTGCTGCACCAAGAACTTATGCTTCAAGAATTTCTGATGCTCCAAAGAGATTGTGTTATCCACCTCTCTTTCCGGCAGTTCCAGCAGAGCTAAGACAACATCCAGAGTAAAAACCCTGTGCGGGATCTGGTGAAGCAAAGTTGTAAAAATCTTCATCAGATAGGAATTAAAAACCAAAGGATCCCTTATGTATTCAGATCATAAGAAGGTTGCAGAGCCAGGAAACAAGATTTTATGCAGATGTATCTCTTACCTTGGAACTTCTTGAGTATCTGTAAAGCCAGGCAATGAACGTAGCATATTCCCGACAAGGAAGTTTGCTGAGCAGCTGGACCAGGGACTGAGCTGCATAGGTCCGATATTCTGACTTATCAGTCACCTAAACACAAACAGTGAGAAGCTGTCCAGCTGATTTCCACCCGGACAATGAAACATGTAATACAAGTGGAAAATTACTGAATGTAACTATAACTGGTTCAGTGATCTTTAAGTATTATAGAAATGACTAACACATTTTAAGTTTCAGACCCCTCTGAAAACTAACCTGTAAGAAATCTATAAGCCTTCTCCTCGGAAATACAAATTTAGCATGTAATTGCAGTGAGATTATGGGCCCCTAGGATCAACAGAGTTCGAGTTAAGAATCCTCTGTCCAAATTGTTACAAAAATTTAATAATCATAGAAATTTGAACATTAACTGAATATTTAATGATATTAAGGAATTACTGTGCATTTTTGTAGGTGTGCTAGTATTTTGTAGTTATGTTTTTAAAGAGTTCTTATCCTTTAGAGACACACATAAATATTTATATATGAAAGAATATGACGGAATTTGCTTTAAGAAAATCCAGTGTGCACATATGTTGGGGAAGCTATGCCTTTTGGGAGTATGAGTGACACAAAATTGATGAAGATGAGTGTTCATCACCCTATTCTATTTCTTTATATTGAAAATTTCCAAAATGAAAGGTTTTTTATTCCTAAAAGAACACTGTCTAAAAGAACATCTAGTCAATATATTAAATAAAACTATTTAGTAATGATACAGACTCATTCTTAAGAATAAAAACACATAAACACAACACAATTACCTTTATATATATTATATACTACTACTAATACTATTATTATCATAGTAAATGGCACCTTGACACAGATGTGCTGGAGTAAGATACGAAGAACTGGGAATATACTTTCTTGTAGTTCATCCACAAGTGAGCTATTAAAAAAAAAGCACACCCACTGTTTATAATGTAACTATAATTACAATAAAATAGTCATTTTCCTTGATTCTTCTCAAAAACTACTACATTTATATTTTAGAAATTCAAAACATTAAAAACAATCCACCCCCACACTGCAAGCACTGTTTCAGTGAATAAATAGTAAAGACAAAGTGTCACAGCAGAAAGCTAAACCCTACTTCTCATGCCGTTTCAGAGTTATTGCCAAGTAGACAGCTACAGTCAGAGAAGAGCAAAAGTGCAATCTTCACAAGACTCTTCTGATTACTTAGTAAACTTATTAAGACTCAAATATATCCTTTTGGGATAAATAGACTAAGACACAGTACCACCTGGTGGTAGCTCAGTGAACTGTGACCACATCAATGCATTTGTAACAGTACCTCTCCAAACTTTAACCCAAGAAAAAGTTATTATAATGCCCAGATTTGATCCATTTTTAGTGCAAAGTTTATTTGTACCAGTACATTTGTACTACTGCAACTAGACATCATGAACTCTGATGGGAAAACTAAGGCAAGTGTTTTCACTTAAAACATTTTAAGTTATTTAATGTTGAAAAAAATTCTTAGCAAGAGATGTCTGCTCAATGATCAGATGACAGCCTATACCTGATTCCACCACTCTCAAATCTCCAACTACGCTCTATACAGTGCAGTTATACATACTGACCACTTTTCCCCACCACCTCCACACTGCATGCCAAATATCAATTAAGGAGGGAAATATAAAAAGTCAGTGACAGCAAATATGTCTTCTCCAATAAAGGTAAAACATGGAACTTTTTAGGTGAATCTAAGGGACTCACGAGGAAAAAAAGGAGTCTATTGATTACTGCAAAAGAAGTAAAAATCAACTTAATTCTTTCTTCAAGGAAGTATTTTCTGTAGAGGAAGGGGAATAGAAAAGTGAGAAGAAGCAAGGAAAAGTGGCAAGGAACAAAAGGACAGAGACTCAGAGAAGAGAGAAACGGAAAAAGACCGGGAAAAGGCAGACTTGCCGAAGTGGCCAACTCTGAAGCGGATGACGAGATAAAACAGGAGAAGCAACTGTCATTACCCGGAGGCTGACCTGACAGGAGAACAAGCTGGAGGCCGGTGCTGGCCCATGGACTACAGATTCCTCATCCCTTCAACAAGGCCCAATGCAGAGACCTAGACCACATGGACCAGATGAGCCATGAAGTGCTTTGTTTGAACCCACAAACCACAAACAGGCCAGAAATCTGTTAGCTTCCACAGGTGTCAGAGATCTTGATTAGGACAGGGCCCAGAAGACTAAGGGAATGTAGTAAAGAGGTTAAAACTCCAAGCTGCGTGTGCTTCACCTGATGAACTGCACCGCCTGGTTCCTACTACTGATGACAGGTGAAGTAATAGCAAGGGGGGCACGATGAGCTCCTTCACCTAGTTCTAACATGAGTATTACATTTAGCATTTGATGGAAAACACAACTGATAACCTAGAAGAGAAAAGAAAATTCAGTTTAGGGCACAATAGAGAATCCTCAAAGACTACAGAAAAGCACTTCAAGTGTCTGAAGATAAGTCAGTTTGACACAGTTGTGGGCTGCACACTAGGGATGGATGCATTTCTTAGACAATTACCAGGTATTCAATAAATACATAATGTAAACTGAAAACCCTCCTTATAGAAAATGATTGGAATATCATCCAGTTTCTCTCCCCACCCTCTCATCTTGTAGCCCAGAAATTATGGCAAAAGAGAATTTGTCATTTATAAATGGCAAAAAATGCTACTGATAATCCCTTATAGAAAAGGGGGAATTAGAGTATACTTCACACTTGTAGTTACCTTAAGTTTACAAAGCACCTTCTTCCAATATAGCATCTAATTTACTTAGCTAATTCATTCATTCATCCAACAAACAAAATATTTACTAAAAATCAAATATATGGCAGGTATTACATTATGCACATTTATATATATATTACTAAATTTTCTTCTCTTAATATTAAACCTCATAACTCCATTAGGTAATAAGCAAGGCATTTCCACTGTATACATATTATTACTATTATTTCTAGTTTATACATAATAAAAGAGACTCCAAAGGTGAGTTGTCCAAACTCAGGTAAAACCAACATTATCTAATGTCAAGTCAATACTTTCACAATCAGAAAATACTACATCTTTAGAGACACAGTGGACCTAAAAGGATTAATTTTTCCATCCATCTTATCTTTTAAAAGGTTAAAAAGGGCATGGAAATGAAAAGCATTACTGTAAATTCTATCACCATATTTCAAGCACATAGAAGTAATAAATGATAAAATATGGAATGTTTTCTAAACAACAGGCACTGTGTTCAGCATTTGCCAGGCATTCTTTCATTTAATTCCCCTGACAAATCTGTGAGGATGAAAAGCCTTTATTCCTTTTTATCCAGATGAGAAACAGGCTTTTGCAAGGCTGAGTAACTCACACAAGGATACAGAGATAGTGAGTGGTGGAACCAGAATTTGAACACAGATGTGCTTTACCCCAAGTACCCCAAACCTTCTTAACCACCATGTCACTGCCATGGAAATTAAGTGTATCACAGCCACTAAAAGCCACATCACCTTGGTGTTATCACATTTTTTGCAAAATCTTGTTTTATTAATGACATCTAAGTTTAGTAACACCATTATGCTTGAATGAGCCTAACTCAAATGTTTGGAGTAGTGATGATACTGTTAAGGTAACTTAGGGGGCAAAATCCATACATGAATGCTAACAGAAATGATAACCTCTAATATTTCTATAGAATTACCAACTGAAATAATACAAATACTAATAGAATTACTGATGCACACATGAATTTCCAAGGGAAACTTGAAAATTCTGACTGTATTCTTTTTAGAACAATTTGGTGAATATTTTTATAAAAGTAACACTGTTCATTAGCTTATCTGTTTTCTTTACCTAGTTCATACTGGAACCATTTTTTAATGTATGAAACCTAACAGTTATTTGCTGTGGTCCCCAAGTATTTGGATATAAGTTTGGTTATGAAAAGTAGGCAACAAATAGAAATGGTGATACTTCTTAGTACACACATGATATAAGATCATGCAAATAGCCTAGTAAATTAAAATGGCATTACTAAATCAAATGCTTCCAATGTTTTTTGACAGCATGATGTGCATGCCTTCAATTCAATTACCAACTAAATTAGATCCTTGTCTCCTTTACCTTGTCTCCTTCTCCATGAATCGGGGAGCAGAGCAAATATAATCCGTAATAGGCCAGCTCTGGTATGTACTTTGCTTGGTTAAGGTGTCTAAACAGAAAAGGCCGAAGATTAGTTAAGCAATATGATTTTACTTGGAATATTCCCTTAACCCTACAAGTCATAAGTAAATGAATAAATTCTGCCAGTGCACCAATTAGGATAAAATGGCATTTGTACTTCTGCTGGAGCAAAATTTTTTATATTATATTTAAATTTTAGCATTGGAAGATTGAATGGCTCACCTGGCTCGTGTAACATGAAATTCATGAAGAACTGGTTCAAAATTAGTTAATGCTACAAAGACCTAGAAAACAAAAACCAAGGAAAGGGCTGACTTCTCCTACTCATTAAGTATTAGCTATCGCCCGCGCCTTCTGAGGCTGCCCCAAACTTCCTGGAATTGCTCTCACTTACCTCTATACAGTTCTGTATACACTGTGGCTTTTCTTTTAGGGAAAACTTGGACAAAAGCCTTAACAAACTTTTCAGAAGGTGCACGATGGCATTTCGAACCTGACACAGGTCCCAGGCAGAGAAACGAAGGCCCTCTTCATCCTCTTGCTCTTCCGTGATCTCATCCATCTGGAGCATGAGGAGATGCACAGGTGACTGTGTAGTCGCACCTAACATCTTGTCCCTCAGGGTTTTCAATGTTCTCAAGTCACACCCAGGGAAGAGCCCGGGGGCTGCGGAATGGCTGAGGTGATGGGACTGACCAGGTCCCGTGACTGTTTCGGGTCTGCACAACCACCACAGCACATCAATGGAATAGGTAAGTGCTGCAAGTTCCTAGCTCCCTATTTGTACGTCAACAAGAATTCCTATGTGTCTCAGACATTTTCATGTCCATGAACCTCCACCAACCTGCCTAGCCACACAAGAATTTGGAATTAATGTTATGCTTACATTCTTACGGCCCAGAATCGCCAGGACACTTCAACGACCCCCTCTAATGAAAATGAGATATGTGGCAAATATTCCTGATAGCCAATTGTCAAGCATACCTGGGGAGGGGCGATGGGGAGGCTGGAAAGACAGCAAGATGGAAATGTTCTCTCGGTAGTCTGTAAAGACCAAGAGGCAACCTACACACACAGTCCTATCAGAGAGCTGACGACACTCTAGGACCTTTCGGCTCTAAACATTATGCCTAGAAATGTATTTTAACATAAAGTTAATTCTTCAAATCACATGTTGGTACAGATATATTTTATTATTCTACTTATTGCTTACCTCAATATCCTCTTTCCTGGGTGGCTTTCCTCTTTTTCTATGCCCCCGTGAATTAGACTGAGAGTTCTTAGGCTGTTCTTTCTTTCTTTTCCGACTCAAGTTAAATTCCTGAGGCCAGCTCTTCTTCAGAATCTGTGTACATTTGTCAAACATCACTGGGTGGAATATCTGATTGGCTATACTGCCTATTCATGAAGAACAGAGTGAGCTAGTTAGATTTAATTGTCTTGAAATATGTCAGTAACAACAGATAAAAAAATTTAAAAGGAAAAAACCAAGCTTTTCATTAACTTTGAATAACAATGATCTTTTCACAAAAAAGTACCATGCAACTTTAGCCTTCCGAGGTAAGCTACAGTACTGATCAGAAATAACAAGATTTCCATATTTGGTCACAAGGGAGTAACCGATTTTATACTTATCCTCCTACCATAAACAACTACAAAACTGGACAAAAATTAATAAAATAATCATTGTAAGGCATGGAGCAAGAGGCATCATAGAAATAAAATCCCTGAGATAAGGGAAACAAGTAAATCTTAAAATTGCCCCAGATTTTGTGTTTCTTTTTTTTTTCAAATTTTATCTATTTATTTATTTATCCCCCAACCCCACCCCAATTTTTGTGTTTTGAGGCAATTTCTGGCAAGCAGCAGAAAAACGGTGAACCTAAGTACATTATTATGTATGGTCTTATTGAGATGACTACAGAAATCAGTCAGAAAGGCAGTGTAGCTGGAATTTACAGAGCAGAGTATTGAAGAGGAAGCTACGTAGAAAAAGAGCCCCAGAAATCTGCATAGGGTTGACTATGAGCTATGCATGCATGGTGTGAAACTCCATAAAGGTAGGCGAAGAACGATCTCTAAGGAGTTAGAAGATGAATAATTTTCACAACTCACAGAGGGCTGAGACATGGTTGAGTTCTGACTAGCTAGAGTGGAGAGACCTAGTTAACCACCCAAATAATTCAGTAGAGACCTTGGAAAGAAACACACCTTAATATCATGGCTCAACTAGCTCTAGTGTAAAAGCTTTAAATCTGCTTTAAATCTGCACTAAAACAAGCTGCAAAAGGACCAAGCTACTCCATCACTAGCTATCAAAACATACTTAAACACTATTTAAAGGAAAACAACAAAACCAAAATACTCAATGACTTAAACTTCAAAATGTCCAATATCCAATAAAAAAAGTACTGAACATGCTAAGAAACAGGAAAATATGTCCCATCATGAGAAGAAGAAATCAAGTCAACAGAAACAGTATAAGAAACAACAGAGGTAATGGAACTAGCAGAAAAGAACCTTAGGGTAGATACTGTAAAAAAGCTCAAGAATTAAAAGCAAATCAGCAAACAAAAAGAGAAATGAAAAAAATGTTTTTAAAGAATCAAACAGAACTGAACATGAAAAATTTACTGGATGGGCATAACAATGGATTAGAAATTATATAATAGAAACAAAAGTAAATGAAGAAATAGCAAAACACAAACAAAAAATTAATAGACTCAGTGACCTGTGGAAAAATATCAAGCAGTCTAACACGAGTAATTTGAATCCCAGAAGAAAAGGAGGAAAGGAAATCTTTGAATAGTACCTGAAAAAATTTGTTAAATACTAGCTCAGTGAACCCAACCATGATAAAGAAAATCATGCCATGTAGATAATCTAATCAAATTGCTAAAACAGTTATAGAGAGAATCTTTAAAGTAGCCAGACCTCCCCAAAAAAGACACAAAATAGAGGAACAATAAGAATCATGCAGATTTCTCAACAGAAATTGATGTAAACCAAAAGACAATGAAATAACACCTTAGAAAACCATCTGTCAACCTAGAAATTTATATACAGCCAAAACAGTCTTAAGGTATAATAAAGACCTTTTCATACAATCAAAATCCAAGATGATTGATGGCCAGCAGACCTGAAAAATGTCAAAGAAAGTTCTTTTAACTGAAGGAAAATTATACAAGATGAAATCTTTTAAATATAAAAAAAGTTTATTTTTGGATTTGAAAAAAATTCTTTAAAAGATAATTCAGAGGGTTCCCTGGTGGCTCAGTGGCTAGGTTTCGGTGCTCTTAGGGCTGTGGCCTGGGTTCGCTTCCCAGTCAGGGAACTACCCAAAAAAGATAATGCAAAGATAAATGTTGACAATGTATTGTGGGGTTTATAACATGTAGAAATAAAGATAACTACAACAGTACAAAGAGGAGCAGGAAGTATAATGTTTTAAGATTCTTATATTATTTACAGATTATAGAATATTATCTGAAGATAGGCTGTTAAAAGTATTTATTCTATACCCAAAAGCAAGCACTTAAAGCACATGCATGAGTACACAAGCATGTGCAAATAAGTGTAGTTAATAAGCCAAATTAGATACTAAAAAAATATTCAATCCAAAAATAGGCAAAAAAAGGGGGAGAAATGAAACAAAAAAATGGGACAAATAGAAAATAAATAGCCAGATGGCAGTCACCCAACCACACTGATAATTTCATTTAGTGTAATCTGAGCGGTGTACACATTCTAAGAAGAAAGCATAGTGGATGGTGTCACTGTGGATGAAAAGCATGACCCAATAACAGGCGGTCTAAAACACATTCTGTAAATATAAACACACGGATAAGTTAAAAATAAAAGCAGGGAAAGAAATGTATCAACCAAGGACAAGTCATAACTAGAATGACTACTTTAATACTGGACAAAGTAGATTTCAGGGTAAGGAATATAACCAGACATAGAGAGACATAATATAATACCAAGAGGTCAATTCATTGGGAGACTACAATTATAAATGTCTGTATCTAGCAGACTTTCAAAATACCGTGTTAAAACTGACAGAATTGAAAGGAAAAATAGATAAATTCACAATTATATTCAGAGATTTCAACATTCCTTTCTCACTAACTGATAGAACAAACGAACAGAATAATATCCAGAAGGATATATAAGACTTGAGCAACCCTGTAATCACCTTGATATAATTGATATTTACAGACTACTAGATCCACCAAAGGCAGAATAATACACATTTTATTCAAGTGCAAACAGAATATTTACCAAATCAGACTTTATGCGGAGGCATTAAAAGGAAAAAAGAAACCCTCTGTAATTTAAAAGTATGTGCTCTAATCTCAACATAATTAAAATAGAAATCAATTACACTAAGATTTCACAAAAGTTCTCAAATTTTCAAAATTAAACACATTATTGGATATTCAGTTATAAGAAGCAATCATAAGAAAAATTAGAAAATTGCTTTGGCCTGGATGATAATGAAAACAAACCATCAAAATTCGTGGGATGCAGATAAAGCAATACATAAAGGGAAATTTGTAAGGTTACCTATATTAGCAGCTGAGAAAAGTTTGTGAGAACAGAGATCCATGCACCTACCTTAGGAAGTTAAAATAAGAACAAATAAAAACCAAAGACAGAAGGCAATAATTGAGATAAGATCAAAATCTTTGACTTAAGAAATGAACAAACTATTAATAGATATAATTAATATCAAAAGTGGGTTCTTCAAAAAGATCATAAAATTAATAAACCTTTACTGGGACTGATAAAGGAAAAAAAAAGAAATATAAATTACCAACATTAGGCATGAAAGAGGCTTATCGCTACAGATTCTACAGACAAAAACCTTCTTTAAAAAAAAACTCCAGGCCCAGATGGCTTCACTCACAGAGGCTAAAAACATGTGCATGGGAAATTCAGATATGCATGAAAATTCCAGACATTTGCCTCACTATATGACAGACAAATGAAAAAAAGTGGGAGAGGGGGAGAACTCAATTTCTGAAGTGACAGTAGGAGATTTACAAGTAGTTGAGGAAGAGGGAAAGACACAGAACAGGCAAATTCTTGCTGGGCAACCCAAAAATAATAGCACATAGTGGGTATTTAGCTACCTGGCCCCTGTCTGAAGCCCTCCTATTTACCATACTTACTTGAAATTAGGCTAAATCGAGCATCCTAACACTTAACATTCTCTTCCTGGAGCTGGCCTTTCCAACCAAATCTCTTAGGCAGGAATGGGGAGGGTCAAAGGTTCTTTTTGATTCTTGTGTTTCTTAATAACCAGCTTAAAATCAATATTACAAAAGGCAGTTTCAGGGTGACAAAACTTTGGTCCCCTTTGCTACCAAAAATTTAAGGAAGGAAGAAAATCAATTGTTCACAGACTTTCAAAGTATAGAAGAGGCAAGAATACTATCCGACTCACTCTGTGAAACTGGTATTAAGTACCCTGAAACCCAAATCAGACAGACATCACAAAAACAAAAACAAAACAAAAACCCTTATAAATATCTCCTATGACAATAAATGCAAAAATTTTCAATAAAACATTAGGAAACCGAACACGGCAACATATCGAAAGCATTGTACACTGTAACTAAGGTCATGCAAAATTAGTTTAACATATGAAAACCAAGCAATTCATGAAAATAAGGAACAAAAACCACATGATCACCTCACAGATGCAGAAAAGCAAGTGAAAAAATCTAATACCCTTTCATAATAAAACACTCAATAAACTAGGAATAATAACCTGATAAAGGCCATTCTCAAAACGCTCACAGTGAACATTATACTTAAGAAAAAAGACTGAGATCAGAAACAGATGTCCGTTTCCTTGCTTCTATTCGACACTGTATTGGAGGTCCTAACTAGAGCACTTAAGCAAGAAAAAGAAATAAAAGGTACCCAGATTGGAAAAGAAGAAGTAAAATCATGTTTATTCAGATGACATGATGCTATATAGAGAAATCCTACTAGAACTAATAAATGAGTTCAGCAAGGTTGCAGGGTACAAGATCAATAATCAAGTATCAATTTTAGTTCTATACACCAGAAGTAAATAATCTGAAAATGAAATGAAGACAACAATTTTGTCTATAATAGCATCAAAAAGAATGAAATACTAAGGAACAAATTTAACCAAGGAAGTGTAAGAGTTGTACACTGAAAACTACAAAATATCACTGCAACAAATCAAAGACCTAAAATAAATGAAAAGATACCCTGTGTTCATGGAGTGTTAAAATGTCAATACTTCCCAAATTGATGTATAGATTCAATGCAATCCCCATCAAAATACCAGCATTTTTCCCCTCAGAAACTGACATGTAAATTCTGAAAGTCATATAGAAACACACGGGACCTGGAATAACCAAAACAATCTTGACAAAGAAGAACGTAAGTACCCACAACATCCAATCATAATCCAGCAACATTTAAATACAGAAAGCAATTAGGAAGAATACAACTTGCTGGCCAGCTCTGTAACAGCCAGCCACCTCTTCGCTCTGGCATGAATCTCAACTTTAATCAGAAGGAATGGCCTCTAGCAAGGGAAAAGATGAAAACTGGGTTTCTAAAATTGCTGAAGGCTTTATGTATCTTTTTACCAATTCCCAAATCATAGGGACTAAACCCTTAACATTTATTTCAAATACATTTACATAAACAATGGCAAGCAGCAAAGCTGATTAATCCTGTGGTTTTCTTTCCCATTTGACTTTAGGTTCTCCAGCTACATCACCCTCTGGGTTCAGCTCTCTTTTCCTTTGGGCTTCTAGGGAGAAGGGACTCCTTCACTGCTCACAGGAGGAACGGCCACCCAAGTGCTCTGACAATAAAGGAAGTGGAACAGTGCACGTAAACAGATTCCCTTCCCATGCTTTCCTGCATCAAGCATTACTTTCTCATGCCAGTATCCTGCTTTCTTGATTAGCATGGCTTTAACCTGTTTTTCTATACCACAGAGTAGAGATATATTATAATGACTCCCTGTAGCAGCTCTCCTCAGTATGGACAGGGAGTCAGGAGAAGAGAGGGAAGTATCAGAATTTTGGGGGGTGGGGGTGGGAGCTTAGAAATACTCCCCCACCAGCCTGTCCCTCTCAAAATGATTTGTACTAGGGTACTGGCACAGCATATCAGAAAACCAACATATATCAAGAGAAATGGGAAGACATTTCTGGAACATTTATGCATGTACTTCATAGACTTACTCTTGTTGAAAGTCAGAGCAACTCTGCGAGATGGGTTACCACTGCTCCATTTTATAAGGAGGAAACAAAGTGTAAGAGCTCAAAACAATGTAGAAAATTTTTAATGACAAAAGATGTGTCCTATATCAAATATACATACCTGGTACTTCTAGTAGCAGAAAATAAAGCCCAGCGGCATGAAGGCCATATTCTCGATATTGCACACTGACGTTTTTCTTATGGACTGTTTGAACAAAGTGATAGAACAATGCCACCAGCACGCTGGGAGAAATACTGTTTTCAGCAAAGAAGGTCCAAATGCTCTGGGGGTAAATCACAAAAGCCAAAAATGAACAGAAATGAAAAAATACTCCTATTATTTGATTTTGGTAAGTAGTTGGTGCCTTATAAAAGAGGGGAATAGACCAGCCTGGCTCCTAATTATAAACATTTGCTATTTTCAAAGGGACTAAAATAAAAATTAAAAATGTATTATTCAAAATTATAGACATTATATAAGAAATTTCAATAATTAAACTTAAAAAATTTTTGATAAGTTTCAAGCATATCTATTTCTGAAATTATTTTAGCTAAAAGTTACACTAAGACTACCCTATATTAATGATTACTCAGACACATTACCTCTCCAACTATATTAAATGTACCCCAACTCATCAATCACATCAAACATTGCCCTTAAATGTTCTAAGGGCAATGGGAGCAGGAAAAGTAATACCTGAAAGTTTCTCCCTCAACTGATTTCAGAAGTAGCCAACGTGAGAAAGGAAATAAACTCTAGAATATAAACCACAATTTTATTAACTTTGTCAATGTTCCATGCTTTCTCCTATTAAATACATGAAGAAGAAATGGGTTATTTCTATAAACCCAACATAGCAGGAACTAAATACGGTTTATTCTGGAGTACCTTAAAAAAACAGTAACCTTGTAGTTCCTGCTTCCCTAAAAAGTGGTAGGTAATGCCTTGGTTTAGCCACACTGCTTAGCACATACCAGCTTATAGAAGGGATCATTTAAAATCATTCAGCACTCTCCTTTCCTTTACTATGAAATTTCTATAAGAAATCATGTCCTGCCTTTATAGCTGTTACATGCTCACTCCTAACACAACTACTGCCTGTAACTGTAACCCTGGAAGTTGCTGATGACAATCCAATCACCTTTGCCCCAACTGCCTTGTCTTAGGACTCCACTTGCTCATCACCTCTGCAGCATTTAACACCTGGGGCCCTTCCTAGCCTTTGTGTCAGCACTCCCCACACTTCTGATTGCTCCTTCTCAGGTATCCTTCAATCAGCTTTCTGAATTCTGTCCTGTGTCTCCTCTCCCTCACTGATCTCATGCATCTCTGCAATTCAAACAACACCTTCTTCAGAGATTCTCCCAACTATAATAGTATTTTGATGAATGTTAACTTCTATTCTGGTCTTCTGGTCCACATTCCCAACTACCAATTACATCTCCCTAAGGATCTCTTAACAGAACCTCACATTCAAAGGCCTAAACTGAACTCCTAAGTTTTTCCACTTGACCTATATCTTTCTCCCTCATTCCCCATAACTTGGCTAACAATATCATCCTTCTAGCTCTGAAATCTTGATCTTTCACATTTTCCTTTCATTCATGCCCTATACCTGATCAAGTTAACATTTTATAGATTTATCTTACAGATCTGTCCAGTGTCCCAACACGTTCTTAAAATTCTGTACGTCACTTGTGTTACACTACTCACAATTCTCTCAGCCTTCTCTACATGTTCCCTGTTGTTCCTTCCCCAGGGATGCCCTCAGACTCTAATTTCTTTCTGCTAGTCAGCAGTTCACCCACTTGTGAAGACTCACTTCTGGCTACTTTCTTTGTGGAACCTGTCCAATCTTATCCTGTTCCCTTTTCCACGCCACTATTAGATGGTATTACACATCTCTTACAGCAGTTTTTATAGTGCGGTTCACCAAATATTTCCAGCTCTCCCCCAAGAGTGGCACTGAGCGTCTCCAGCCCCCTGCAGTTGAATGTGGTCTCTGGACTTGCTTTGGCCAGTGAAATGCGAGTAGGAGTTCTAACAGCCAGTGCTTAATTCTTCACTCTCCCTCACTGGTTTGGCCCCTGAGGTAGGGAGAGGCTCCGTATCTTAATCATCACTTTATATTCCAAGGTATTTACTATAGCACTTAGCATTATGCTTAATAAATGCTTAACTAGAATTTTTGAACACTTGTATGTGCAATTTATAAAGGAAACTTTATTTTTTATTCTGGTACCTAGCCCTTAGTTTTTAAAAAGCAGTTAATGAGCTAAATGTTAATAAGCACAGAGGCAGAACTCAATATTTAAAGGAACTCTTTGTTCCAATTTTAATTCAACTAGCCACTTCTCAGTTTAGTACTAGATTTTCTTGAAGTTAAGGCATGCATGAATTGTTATTGCATTTTCCTTGGTCATCCTTTTTTTGGGGGGTTGGGGGGTGGGAGTGGTTCCCCAGCTAGGAATTGAACCCAGGTTGCAGCATTGAGAGCGCCAAAGCCTAGCCACTATACCACCAGGGAGTCCCCTAGTTGTCTTTTCATATTTAGCTTATCTGGTTTTGGCCTTTCCTCTTTTCTTCTAATTTGCTGTTGTAAAAAACCGTCATGACTTGGAAAAAAAAAAAAAAAATCACAGATTAATACCCTGAACCTTCTGGAGGAAAGTTATTAGGACATTCCAATAAATAAGGCACATTTTTATGTTACTCTTCTTGTACTCCTTATGAACTGTATACTAAAAAAAGCTAAGCGTTAGATGATAATAATGACTTTAATCTTCCAATTCTAACACGTAAAGATGGTGAGCTTGATTTTCTCTTTTTCTTTTTACCTCTGTAGATCCATGTTCTTCAGCAGCAAAGTGGAAAAGACTGTCATAGAGTTTTGTGAATGCATCCAATCCAGTCTCTACAATTTCCGCTTCTATGTTGGGATCCAAGGGTTCAGTCTCTGTGAAGTCCAGTTCCCAAACTGTGTCCACCCATTCTAGTGGGAAAATGCAATCAAATCAGTTAAGTGCTCTAAACAAGTAAAAAACCAATACCCTTTAGACCAGTGGTTCTCAACCTTCCTAATGCTGCGACCCTTTAATACAGTTTCTCCTATTGTGGTGACCCCCATAAAATTATTTTCGTTGCTACTTCATAACTGTAATGTTGCTACTGTTATGAATCGTCATGTAAATATTTGATATGTATTTTCCCGTGGTCTTAGGCGACCTCTGTGAAAGGGTCGTTTGATCCTCAAAGGGGTTACAACCCACAGGTTGAGAACCGCTGCTTTAGACTCTATGTATATTCAAGAAGAGAAAAGTTTATTAGTCACAACTCACATTTAACTATATAATACAGGTGAAATATAATTAAAGGAAAGGAGAAAAGGATGAAAAAAATCATTTTTAAAAAAGTTATAACTGATATCTGATTAAGTTGGTCGTCTTCTGAAAATATCAAGAAGGAAAACACATTTCATAAAACAGTTTTGGGGAATGACACTTCCAAACATGCAATGGTCAGGCTTTCTGATACATTCCATCTGGAGAAGAAATGTGCTAATCAAAGACTGCCCCAGATACCTCTTTGTGAAAATCTTATAACTAAGTTAATAAACCCAAGTAAAATACTTTATTGGGCTCTTGGAGAGTAATGTAGCATGTTAAAAGATACAAATACCCCAAGAAGTTTAAACTAGAAGAGACAAGCCAGACTCACACTCACAAATATATTCAATGATTTCAAAATACAGTGATGGAAAGAATGCATCTTAAGAGAACATGACATTTTGCTTCATTCTAGCTGGATTCCTCTCCAATCTCTCTTATAAACCTTCCCACATATTTCTAAATAACTACCTTGACTCAATGTTTTTGTTAATATTTCCTAAAACCTAAAATTAGGACCAAATGAAAATGTGTGGATATCTCAGATGTTGTTAATCAGGTGCTCCTTCGAATTAATAATCTTTAAGTATTTGTTCACCACTGACTTAGGAAACATGAGCAGAGTATGGATAAAGGATATCTGGAGGTAAGGATAAAGAATATCCAGAGATAGTAGGCTTCAACCTTCTTTTGTGGTTCTGAACATTATATTGCATTGAGCAAATAAAATGCCTGCAGTTAACTCGATCCAACTTCCTTAGAATACAATTTGCCCATCATATTTTGCATCTGAACTTGTCCTATAGGAGGGAGTCTCACTATCTCAAGTGGCTTTCCAGAGAATTCCTTCAAAAGACACAAAATATGCTGCCTACAAGATCTGAAAAATACAGCTGTGTCTCTCTATATTTCCAGTAATGTTTTAATGCCGCCAAGGCATCTCAATTCTTATTTTGGCTTTGCTGACAATAGTTCCCTTACTGTCAGTAATATCAAATTTAATTTGGAAGGCAGTAACACCCTGATTTCTAGTCCTCTTTCTAAAAATCATCAGTATGACTTTAGCCATATCACTTCTAACATTTCTGAGCCTTCCTCCCCACCTGTAAGATGTAGGCAATAATAAACACCTATTAATTTCACAAGGAGAGTGTTCTAGTAGAAAGATTTACTAGGAGATAGGGAATGGGTTAGGATGAAGGGCACAGGCAGAGAAGAGAGGAAAAGAGAAAAAAAAATATGCATTTCTAATTCATTCTTTATGAAAATACTGAGCACCCTGTTCCTGAAAATTATGGAATAAAAGCTTAAAGATGAAAAATTCTATATACTAACTTCATTATTTCTGTGAACTGGAAAAACCTGCCAAGATTTGAGCAGCAGACCAGGTCACAATTACAATTGTTCAGTGGGAAAATAGTTTGAGGACCACAGACTAACCAAATACCATGTTTAATATCTTGTGGGAATGAAATAAATTCTTATTAAATCAATGTTTAAATTTCAAGGATACATGGGAGTTCTCCCTGCAGGGGGAAAAAAAAATCAATTCTGGGAAAGAACATGCTCAAAAAGCCCTAAAAGGTAAGCCACTGTACTTGCCGTGGCCACAAACGACATGTGCCCCTTTTCTCCTATAAATTCATTCTGTAATTGCTCAAGATACTTATTTCTACCCCACTGTGACAATCTTCACCCCCATCTTTCAGACTTCTTTGATTAATTTTTATCTGCATTTGCAAGAATGACAAAAGGAGAAAGAAGAAGGCTGAGAGATGTAATTTTGCAAGTTCATAAAAGCCTAGGCACAGAGAGAACTGCACATTATTACAAGTGGAAGAAACCAATTAGTTCCCAATTCAAGAAAGTGAAAAAAAGTCCTCAGATTAAGGATGGTATGTCTTGGAATTCATAAGGACAGGATACAGGACAATACAGCTTGGAAGAAATCTTTCCATGGAATTGACTGAATAATGTGCTTTAGTTAACTATTCATTCACTCTTTCCTAGTCATTCTCCTAACAAATACTATCATCTTCTTAAAAATGTTCTTGTATCTTTTCCAGCCTTCTTTTCTCATACATTCTCCCATTTGTTTTATACACACATTTTAAATGCAAACCAGTATTTCTGATCTCATTTCTGGATCACAACTACCGAGTCCCAATGAAAAAAAGAAAATAACTGGTGTCAGGAAATCAGTAAGTTTAATAACCAATAGCTATTACTATTTTTACAATGGACCAGTGTTAAAATCTTAATAGACACTAAAACACCAGAAAGAATAGAAAATATTACTGGGGGATGGGCAGAGACAGTGATTGGGAAGGATTACAAAGGTAGGAAGAATGATTCTTCTTCATTTGGACCTAAATGCAGTAGTTTACCAGGGAAAAAAAATAAGAAGTGCATCCCAGATAGCGAGAACAGCATGACAACACAGTGTTTAAAGTATAATCTGTTTGAACAAAATAGTTACAGTACAGATTAAGTGTGAAGGGTGAGATTTATTATTAATATTTACTCAGCAGTTACTATGTACCAAGTACTACACCAATCTTCACAAAAACCTGTGAGGTAGACATTGTAATTCTCATGTGACAGATAAGGAAACCAAGGCTAAGCAACTTGTCAGTGGGCACTAAGTCGTACAGCCAAGAGGCCAATTCCATTATCTCTGATTAAAAAAATTACGCTCTTGGAAAAAACTGCCGTGAACAGTGAATGCTTATATGGTCAAAGATTTGGTCATTTATTCAGGAAACTAAGGGGTAAACATTAAAGGTTTAAAGATGTGACAGGTCACATTAGCGTTTTCAAAAGATCGTGGTAAAGATGTGCAGATTTGCAGAATAAGGGGAAGGCGGAGAAAACAGGTGTAAACGAAGTAAAAGATACCGGGCAACATAAGCTCTCTCTCTCTCTCTCTTTTTTTTTAAATTTAACGTTAGTTTACTGGGTTGAGCCCTTACCCTAGACCCGGCTCGCCAACGTCAACCCTAGACCTGGAGGGCCCAGACCTTGCTAAGACTCGAGCGCCCCACCCCCACGCCAAGCCCAGGCTTAAGAGCATCGCAAAGCACCACAGCCCTGCCTCCCCGAGACTCGAGGCCTCTTCTCCTCACCCAGGCTGAGATCCAACGGGCACCAGGGCTGCAGGCCGCTACCAAGGCCCGGCAGCGCCACCATGATCGCCCAGAAACCTGCTCGCCTCCGCTGTGGTCAACTTTCAAAGCTCGCTCCCGCGCGCGCTCCGAGTCGTTCCTGCGGACCAGTCACAACATGTAGACTTTCCCAGTGACCAATCATCGCGCCGAGCAGGTTTCATTCTATTAACCAACCAGCAGGGTCTTCCGCCGCATGCGCAAAGAATGGGGCGGGCCTTAAGGACTGTAGACTGAGCCAAGATTCCATGAGGTGATTTTTTTTTTCCTTTCCTTTTAAAGGGTTAAGAAATAAGTTAAATTCTAATAGCGCCTTTGCCGCCTGCTTCTTCTTAAATAGGAGAACACTTTAAAGAGCATCTGAGACAAGATACTGAAACTTCCTGTAATAATTGTCACCTTTGTCAAGTGACATTTCGCGTGCGTGTCAAAAGGATACCTTTACCGCGTCAAACAGCAATCGAACGTTGCACATATCCGAATGTGGATGGTAGGCTAACGCCTATAGAACAAATAACAATAAAGAAAAAGTAGGGCGGAAAAGCAGAAAGAAATATGCAGATCTTTTACGGGACGTGTGGGCCCGAATTCTGGAAAGATGCCGTAGCTACCCAGCCAACTAAGGGACAGACAGGCCGCCCTTCTTCCACTGCACATGCGCAGTGAACACCTTCCCGGCGGCCTGGCGGCAAAAGGGAGAGGGAGGGGGGCCAAGGCGTGCGCATGCGCACGGCGTCTCCGGCGCTTTGGCTGGAGGCCGCCTCACCCCTCCCCCGCCCCCCCGCCTGCAGCCATCCAAGCATTTCTGGGCGTCGCACCGCCAGAGGCTGGGCTGGCTCGCTCTGCTGCTCAGCTCCGCACCGCACCCGGTGGGCGGCGACGGCTCGTACGCCCAGGCTCTGCACCGCCCCCTTTGGCTTGCATTGCAGCCCTCGCCCCTCACTGCAGCCTGCTGCTCGCGGCCGCTCCGGGCTGGCGGGCCGCGGTGCATCCGTGCTCCGGGCGCCCAGCGGGCCCTGCCCTGCCCTGCTCTGCCCTGCCCTCCAGGTGGAGCGGGCAGTAGTACCTCGCCCCACGCCTGGCCGCGCGTCCAGCCCGCTGATCTTCCCCTAGGGCAGTCCCAGCCCCGGAGATCCCGGCCCGTCCGGCCGGCGGCGAGATGAGCTTCTTCGGCTTTGGGCAGAGCGTGGAGGTAGAGATCGTGTTGAGCGATGCTGAGAGTAGGAAGCGGGCCGAGCACAAGACGGAGGACGGGAAGAAGGAGAAGTATTTCCTCTTCTATGATGGAGAGACGGTCTCCGGGAAGGTGAGCCTTGCACTCAAACACCCCAACAAGCGGCTGGAGCACCAGGGCATCAAGATCGAGTTCATCGGGCAGATCGGTGAGTCGGCGCCCAGGGCCTCCCTCCCCCGCCGCGTCCGCGGGCCAGGAGCCCACTCTGGGCGTGGGCGGGGGACCTGGGAAGCTCTGGTGAGGCCTGTCGGAGCCCCTCGTCCCCTGCGGTCTTAGGCCCTCCCGCCCGTGGCCTCCCTTGTGTTACCATCTTCCCTGCCAGAAGAGAAGGCGCGCCGCGAGGGGTGGGGGGTGCCGAAGGCACAGGGGGCCTCCCTGCTGCGCCTGTCGTGGTGGGTACCTTGCCTCGGAATGCCGCAGTTGTCCCTTCAACAAGCCACTCAGCCTGGCTTCCTGCCTCCAGGATTTCGGAGTGAGATGCTCCTGTCCTTAGCCTGCAGGTGGGTTTGTTGGGAGGAGACTCGCTCTTCGGCTCCTGCTTTTGCCTTCCCCAGGCCCAAGTTAAGGTTCCTCTGGTCCCCTGTGCCTTGCTTAAGTTGCACTCTTACCCAACCCCTGCTTCTTTTAGATGTGATGTGGGAGAAATGGCTCACCAGTGTCTCATATCTCACCGATCTCAGAACTTTCTATCCTTATACGTGCTTTGAGAAAGAAGCACTGTTGTCTTTAGACCCAGTCTGTTGTCTACAGCCTGTGTTCCTTAGACTTCTTTATTAATAGAATGTTAGTTTTCACTTGACTTCTTTTCTCCTTAAAGGCAAAGAAATGATGCTCCTAAGACTAAAATTAAATTATTAAATTATCAAAAATTTTCAATGCTGTAACAGTTTTTAAATATGATTACTAATAATTAGAACTGAATAGTAAAAGACAGTAACAATACAGAAAATTTTGGAAGCTGCCAGTCAAGACACCGGTGTCTCCAATTCTGACTATTTGGAGTCTTGTTCGTTAAAACTCTCAGGTACTTCTGAAATAAATTATTTTTGTCATTAGGTCAGGAGTAGATTCACAGTAAATACCCTTGTGGACTGAAAAACCTCTGACAGAATTCATACCCTCGACCACATGCTGCATATATAACTATTTTTAGGGGCTTCCTAGGAAAGCTTTTTAAATGCTCTCTCATGTTCTCAGAATTCAGGGAAGAATTGCTTTTACAAGAGGCTGGAACCTGCAGCTTGTCTCTATTTGCCTCAGGCATTTAAAAGAATGAAATCAGGTTGAAGACTAGCTGATTCTACAGGAACCTTTTTGTTGTTTCAGATCCAGAATATGAATGGCCTTTTATGGACCTGAAGGGGGTCTGAAGAGTGGATTTCATGCACTCTGCTCTCCTGCTTCTAGCTTAGATTGGGCTTCTCTACAGCATGCTGTTGACATTTTCGGCCTGCTAATTCTCTCTTTATTGGTGTAGAATGTTCAGTCTCTACGCATCTGATACCAGAAGCACCCCCCAGTTGTAATCTCAAAAATATCTTGAGAGGGATCCCTGGTGGTCTTGTGGCTAGGTTTCAATGTTCTCACCACCTCAGCCTGGGTTCGCTTCCTGTTCAGGGAACCAACCAAAAAAAACTAAACAAAACAAAACAAAACAAAAAAACTTGAAATACTTACTGCCTTGTGTCCCCTGCAGGATATAATCCCCCCCACCCCCACCCCCAGTAAAAGCCACCTAGTAGATAGGATGGATCCAAAGCATTTTATGCTAAGTGTAACATGAGATAGTTGATTACTTAGTTGCCCACTTAGATTAGTATTTTCAAGTAGTGGTTTTAACATCGTTGCATGGATTCTTCAACTCTAATACAAGTGTAGATAGGCAGGTTTAATCTGTGTCTGTACCATCGTTCCAGGTGGTGATACCTCATCAGTAAGTGAAAGATAACCAGAATGTCTGCTGCCCGAGCAAAATGAGCTGTTCAGGGAGAATGTTGTCAAGGCCTTCTTCTAGTCTAAATGAAAAGGACTTGAGGATGCTGTTTGTTGCCCTGCCTGGTTTCTTGTCTAACTCCTTGAATTTCAGAACAGCATCCCTGCTGAGTTTTCTCCCAACTTTTTACTTTTTATTGCTTCGTTGATAACTCTTCCTGGGCCCCTCAGCACTTTGGGGTAAACTGGCCCTGTGATTTTGGGAAAGCTGCACCCCTCTCTGGGCCTCAGCTTGCTTTCTTGTAAGACAAAGATAACAAAATTACTTTGTGAGAATGTTGAGATGTCAAGGGGCCATGCTTCATGCAGAGTATGGTGTATCTGTGTCATGTACCTAAGATAGCGTGTGAACTGACCTGAGGGTACTAGAGCGAGGCTAGTGAGTAGCTTTGCTGAAGTTGTGGTCTTGTGGTTTTTTCCTTCATTGCACTCCTTGACTGTGCATGAAGTGGGTAGAACTGGGTGAAGTTCTGAGATCTGGCTGTTTGGTTGACCTATAGTAAGGGACTTAATATCTGGGAGAAAGAAAGTCGATGTCATTGAGTTCTACCCACCTTCCTCATTGATTGTCATTTTAAGTAAAAAATTTTCTTCTAATAAACCATAGTTTCTGGGACTTGGGTTTTTTGTTTGTTTTTTTTCCTTCCTCCCTCCCTTCATCCCTTTTTTCTTTCTTTCTTCCTAGAGAGTTCCTTAGCTTAAAAATGAAGTGGTTTATGTAATTAATCTCCTTATCCTTATGACTAAATAATTTTTCCACCTGATGAAAGTGTATTATTTGTCTCACCTGTGAATTCATTAGAGTGACAGCCTGGTATTTGCTTGAGGGTCAAGCAGACTGGGTTACATAAATTAATAAGGCTCAGATGGTCATAATACAGACTTTGCCAGGGTCTCATAATACACATAAAGTGCAGGACTGGCACACGTAGTAGCTACTCAGAAAAGGGGATAAAGTTGATCATTGTCATTTTGTTTTTCCCTGTTAAGCTGCATCCATCATGTTTCCAGGGGATAGATTTTTAAAATACTTCACCTTGCAGTCACTCCTGAGTTCTATGCAAATGCCCCATGGAGAACGTTCCCCCCAGGTTAGACTCGCCTTCATCTGCCTCTTTACCTCCCCACCAGGAGGGCACAGTGGCCCAAGTAGAACCACATGGAAGGGACTCTGCACAGGGTCATTGTAGAGAAGCTGTTTGGACCTCTTTGGACCATATTTGTCATAGTGACCCAGGCCCTACTCAGAAAAGCTCCTGTCTTGATCTCGGTTTTGGAGGTGGACAGGAAGAGGGGTAACTTTTGTCCCTGGTCCCTTCTCACTCTTTAACTTGCTCTGGCAATCTCTTATGCTCCCAAGACATCAGTGTCTTCTTATTTTCTGATGACTCCCAAATTCTTTCTTTTTCTGACCTGAACTTTCTTCTGAGTTCCGTGCCTTTGTTTCCCACTGGCTGCTGGACAGCTCCACCTGGACACCCCACAGCTCCCTCAGAGACGCATCCAAACCAGAAACCCATTTCTCTTTCTGCCCCAGCCACCTTTGCTGCTTCTCCTGTTTTGTTTGTCTGTTTGTTTTTTTCCATTTTGGCTTATATCACTTGGGTCCATTCAGCTCAGAAATTTGGGGATCATCTTTGAATCTTTATTCCCCCTCCCATCCATCCAGTGGGCTTCTAAGTTTCGCTCTTCTCCAACAGCTCTCACATACCTTAAATCTGTGCTTCCTCTCCATTCTTAACACTACTGCCTTAATTATTTCAATTTGTAGCAATCACCTAACTGGTCTTTCTACCTTTGTTTTCCACTCCTTTCAGTTCATCTGTGAGAGTGAACTGTCTGAAAGGCAGTTCTGACATTGTCAGTCCCCCTGCTTAAAATTCTTCGCATGGATTCTCTACTCGTTAAAGGGAGAAATATATGTCCAGCTCTGTCCTGAACTGGCCCCTGTTTTCTCTCCAACCTCATCTCTCCCTAACCCTTAGTCCTCATCATTTGTAGTTTCTTCAAAATATCATGTTCCTTCTAGAATCTTGGCATCTTCCCTTCATATTTGAATGTCTTTCTGCAAGGTCTGACTTTCCACCCAAGCTCTTACTCATTCTTAAAGCTCAGCAAGCATGACATCCATCAGAAAGCCTTCCCTGACCTCTCCAGGCTGACTTAAGAACTTCTTCCACTGGTGTGCTAGAGGCCTCACTGGTGCCTCTTTTCAAGCAGGCTATGACAAACTTGTGTTTTGTTTTGTTTTGTTTTGTTTTTAACTTGTCTGTCTCCCTCACTAAATCCTGAGCTCCTGAAAACCAGGAACTGCCTTCAGTCCATCATCAGTCTGGTGGCTAATCTCTTAAGTCTCAGTGGCTGGCACATAAGAGGTGTTCAATAAATATTTGGATATATTGGTCAAAGCTAAGGTTTTACTGAAGCTATACTCTAGATTTTTTTTTCATCTCTTAGATAAATCAGTTATTTTAATGAAAGAAAAGGAGAGTACAGGGTCGCTTTGCTGGTTACTGTTAAGAGGTTGGGCCTTCTGTTTGTGCTCGTGGTAGGGGCATTGATGAGGTAGGTGTAGCCCTTAACTCTGGGCCACTGAGAGCTAAGATGACTCATCAACTGGCCTGCACCCACTCGTGCAGCATCTTCACTCAGGGAACTAGGGTAAGAAATGTTAAAGCTGGATGTCAGTTCACTTGCTTTTGCATCTTTCTTTCATCACACCTTCTTATGCCAAGTTGAGGCTGATTTTCCCATGTATGTAGGACAATAAGAGTTGTCAGAGCTATGGTCCATTCAGTTCTGCACCAACTGCTTAGAGGTGCGTTTTGAATGTTGTCCCTTGAAAGTATAATAAGTTCTTATTTATTCACTTGTGTTATACATGTTTGTATTTTAACCTCAGTAAGTTTTTGAGATGCGTTAGGATTCTTCTTGTGCACTTTTCCCAATGACTTGGTCTGTGTCCTATCAATGCCAGCAAAGGTGTGGCGAGGGCATCTCCCGTGTCTCTCTAGCACCTGATGGCCCCCAATTATAGAAGAATGCAGTGCATGTGTAACTTGAAGGCTGACTAGACGTACCATTTTAAACGGAACAGAAAACAATGGTACTGTCTCATTTCAGAAGGTATGTAGAGTCGGTCAGTACCATTATTTCCTGTCCTGTTTAAAATGGTACGTCTGCTAAGCCTATTTGTAAGGACCATTGCGGGAAGGAGGAAAGACCATTTTTTCAGCTGGAATCACCTAGAAAATACTGATGGCATCTTTAAGGCCTAACTGGGCCACCTTGGTGACCAATGGCATTAAATAAACCAAAGGTAGTTAGAAGGTTGGTCTTGCAGAGGATAAGACATGAACATCCTTGCACTCCAAAGCAAAACAGATAATATCTGGATTTTATTTTTAAGTTCTTAAAAGCCATTGGGTGTATTTGAACCCATTAGCACCACCAGTCAGGTCTGTACTTCTAAAAACTCCAGAGGCTTTCTGTATTTGAATGCATTCACCCATGAAATGCTAAGTAAAAGGCACATTAAGACTAAATGGATTGATTCTAGCCTATTAATAAGTTATTTCGGGGGCGTGGGATGTACATGGCTGGCTGTGGGCAGCCCAGAGGTATGACTGCCCACGGGGATTTACTGGGGTCCGGGAGGCCTGAGTGGATGGAGCCAGCACAAACCTTGTCTGGGAAAATCAGGGTGAAGAGGAGTCTCCTTTGAGGTCTTTTGCCCTTGCTAACTTAGTCTCATGCAAGACTGCCATGGAGCCTGGACCAGACGTGGTCTCAGCGCGTCTTTCACGGGACGGCCCTGTATGCTGCACTGCTGGCTCCATTTCCTTCCAAGTGGCAAATTCACTCCTCAGCCGTTGGTGGCAAGTTTCACCATGAAAACATCCTGACTACAAAACAACTCATTTCCTCCTGTGGTACTGAGATGGAGGCTGAAGGCAGGGAAGTTACCTTAACAAAAAATCTTGGTCAGTTCTGACTTTTAGCTTGAAATAGCTAGTCCCTGGGTGCTTTGGAGGTCGGGAAGAGCTAGACATGACTTGTGGCTGCGTTTTTGGGATAGAATAGAGGCAGTTTACCATCTCTTCAGAGGATCCAACTTTCTGCTAGAATAATAGCCTTGGGTTTTCTGCCTTAATTTTTGTGAGAGGAAACCAAACTTTCTGGCAAAAAGCAAAGTTTGGCTGCAACTTCTGCCCCTTTGCCCCACAGTGTTTGCAAAAGCATTGTAAACGGCTTATAAATTATAAATGAAAAAGCCCAGTCCAGCCTGACTCAGGCTACATACTGGCCACTCTTCCTTGACATGTGGTGTAGGAGCTGACATTAACAAGTCCAGGAGGAAAAGCCTGAGGGAGAACGTGATGCTTTGCAGGGAAGGACCTCTCCTCCAGAGTCCTGGCCGAAGCCAGCTTCCCCTGCTGGGCCAGGCAGACCGTTGCTAGGATCCTCGGATGCTGGCAGCCTGAGTGTTCTCCGAGCGCTCTCAGATCATGCTCTGTTTTGTTTCTCATGTTGCCTTTGAGCTGTGTGATCACATTTGTGTATTTTTCCATCTTTCTCTTGACACCAGAATTTCCCACTTAAAGATAATGGACACTGGGGCTTTCCTTTGCCTGCTTTTGTCCCCTGAAACTATGGCCAGAATCCATTGCTTGAAAATTGAGACACCAGTTTCCCCAATTGAGGGGTCAGCACCGCATAGGAGCCAGGACCATCAACAAAGGGCTCATGTAGCAGTGAACCAACAAGAGTGATTTGGGGAGCCCTTGTTATAGGCTGGCCTGTGGCTCTGCTCCTACCCAGTCACTGCACATCTTTTTCTTGAGGTGCACAGTTATCAGATTTTAAAATAAGCAAGGGGTTGCTCACCTCTCCCTATCCTTTTCCCTATAGTTTGTGGCTATCATCTCCTGTTTAGTGGCTTTGTGGATTATCACTCACTACCCAGAATGCTGCCCGCTGCTGATGCCACTTATTGTATGGAAAAGAAGGTGGATTGTTTGTAATATGAAATGGATCAATGTGTAACTAACTACACAGGAAATCAGCAAAAACTGTAAGCATAGAACACAATGTAAATCCATACAGATGTAGCAGCACCACACTGTTGCCACCTTCAGGAGTTGGATAAATAAATGTTCAGACAGAGCCTGTTCTGCTCTAGAATGCCTCCCTGTCTGGGGGAAAAGGACTCACCATGGAATAAGTTTGGCAGGGCCAGCTCCAACAGCAGCAAGGGGTTGATTTTGCACTCAGACCAAAAGCACTATTGAAACTTCTGGGCACAGTTCTCTCCCCGGGCCGGTCTTGACACTGTATTGGCTGTGTTGGGACAAGAGAGCTGGTTTCTTTGGCCCGAAGTGACTGATCCTGATTGGGACTCAGACCTTGTTCTGTTGGGGGTGGACCCACAGCAAATGCATTGTGATCCCTGATGCTTAGGTATTCTAAGAGAGATTGCCTGCTATGCTCTGAAGATCTGGGACCAGGCCTAGTGGGCTGTTGTCCCAGATACTCTGCTCTGTGGATCTGTCTCTTTATCCCCAAGCAGCCAACAGCAGACGTGTTAAGTGCACGCTGCCTGCTCTATTTTCCCAGTTGGTCTATCCTACTTCAGGCTGCAGCATAGGACTGGAGCCCAGAGATGCCCAAGGGGTAGAAACTTGACTGTAATGTGGCCGTGTATAGTCACAGTCAGTATTAAATGCCCCCACTGTGCAGCTGGGAATGGTGGTGGAGTGGGGAGGAAGATGCCAGGAAGCTGGGCATATAGAGCCTTATCTCTAAACATCATGCATAATAACAAAAGTTAACATTTAAATAGCAGAGTACAGACAGATATAAAATAATGAGGATATGAAGGTGGCATGAACTTAAAGAAATACCAAAACTATTTCTAGGGGAGGATAAATTGAGAGCAATTCTTTTCAAAGTGGGGTCCCTGAACCAATAGGACCAGCATCCCCTGGGAGCTTATTAGAAATGTAAATTCTCAGCTCCCACCTCCACCCCACCCCTCGCCCCCGCCCCTCAACCAAACTGGAGGGGTGGGGCCCAGCAATCTGTGTTTTCACAAGCCCTCCAAATGACTCTGTAATGCACCCTGAAGTTTGAGAACCACTGCTTTGGATGGAGAGAGTAGCATTAAAACTTCTGTGTCAGATTGGCCACAGGGATAGTAGCAGCTAATGGTTAATATTCTGTGAGTGTTTGCTGTCTATTAGGCACTGTTCTAAGTCCTGTGCCTTCATTGCCTCTTTTAATTCTCACAAAACGTTATGAAGTGGGTTAGATTTCACCCCCGTTTTTACCAGGTCATAGAAAGGAGTGCCTGTTCTAATCTCAGCTCTGCAGCCAGCCCTGTGACTCTAAGCCAGTCATTTAACCATACTCTACCTTAAATGGGTGATAAGGCCTGTCTTAGCTATCTCACAGGACTATTTATAAGGGTGATATGATTAAATACCTATGCTTTCAAAGTTATTATAGAAATATTTTTTAAATGTATTTAAAGAACTGTTGTGTTTCTGATGACAGTCACCCCGATGTACCCCTCAATGTTCTGGAGCAGGATTATTCTGGGTTCTTCCTGTGCCACAGGATTGTTCTGTATAAAAAGGAAGAGTGTTTAGAAAGGAGGGAGATGGAAGGAAGCCAGTATATGGGAAAGAAGTGAAGGAGAAGGTCAGGAGAAGAAAGGAAATCAAAACCAAGGTCTCCTTGCCAGGCGAAGGTCTTTCAGAAGTGGGGTTCCTACAGTCTGGAGCCCCTTAACTAAGCCCCACGTAGCTTGGGGTCTGGTAGAGGAGGCTGACTAATCCTCTCTTTCCAGAACTCTACTATGACCGCGGGAACCACCATGAATTTGTGTCCCTGGTGAAGGACTTGGCCCGGCCTGGAGAAATTACCCAGTCACAGGCCTTCGACTTTGAATTCACCCATGTGGAGAAGCCGTATGAGTCCTACACGGGGCAAAATGTGAAGCTCCGGTAAGTGTGCCCTCCCTTGCCCCCAAAGCTGCCCCCATGAACCAGGACCTGAAGCTGTCCCCATTTCTGAGGATCTTTATGACGGTATCAAAAAGGAGAGTCCTTAGAGACGTGGTTTGTTGGAAAAGGTTTGGCAACAGGCTCTCTGGGAGGAAAAACCTCTGGGTTGTAGCATTTGTCAGTTTCCATAGTATAACTGTTCCCACTGTGACCAATTTCAAGCCACGAACGTGACATCCCTCAATGCAGACTTGGGAAGAGATGTACAGTAGCCACCTTTACAGAGCATTACCCTCATATGGAGACACTTACTGTAAATTGCCCCAAGAGCTGAGAATTGTATAATGTAGCAAAATAATCAGTCCTCAATGAGTCGTTAGTATGTATTTCCTTTGTTTTTAATATAATTCACATTAATTGTAAGTTTATATAATTTAACTTTAAATAATTGCTGTGTTTAACCACCTAAAGATAAAATTCCTGTAAATTCGAAGGACAGCTTTTGTACACTGGTCCAGGCCACCTCCAGCATTGTCGGGCATTGGGACACTGATCCTCGATCCAGCTCTGCCTACAACAGCAATGGGGGCGATAGATTTGGATTCTAATTCCAGATCTGCCCTCGACATCTTTTGGGGTAATGAGAGAATAAAACATAATATAGCAAGCATGTCCCACAGGCCACATGCAGCCCAGGATGGCTTTGAATGTGGCCCAACACAAATTCGTAAACTTTCTTAAAACATTACGAAAATTATGCATGGACCTTTGGTTAGCTCATCAGCTGTCTTAGTGTTAGTGTAATTCTTCTTCCAGTGTGGCCCAGGGAAGCCAAAAGGTTGGACACCCCTGTAAAACATTGTAGCAAGTTCTTCAAAGATTAATAAATGCGATTTAAGTACATGGGATTATTTTTTATTGTTCCAGTGTGCGGAAACTCTGAGGATTGGCACTGATTCCAGAGCTTCTGGGGTTTAAAAAAAAATTCAGAGCAGTTATAGCCTCTTGGATGTAACGCAAGCTTATGTGATGTCACTGGGATAAAGCAGACTTCCTCTGTCACTCTGGACACCTGGTTCTAGGTCTTGATACTGTCTCATAAAAGCAACTCATTCCCATCACCCAAAAGCCTGGGTTTAGGATGGGACAGAAAATAGCAGGGCTTTTTCTCCTTTTATTTTATTTTTTATTTTTATTTTTCAATTGCCATTGGCATACAATATTGTATGACTTTCAGGTGTACAGCATAGTGGTTATACATTTATATGACTTAGTAAGTGGTCATCCTAGTAAGTCTAGTACCCATCTGACATCATACATAGTACAATATTATTGACTATATTCCCTGTGCTGTACTTTACATCCCATGACTATTTTGTAACTACCAATTTGTATTTCTCACTCCCTTCCCCTTTTTTACCCAGCTGCCCAAAGCCTCTCCCCTCTGGCAACCATCAGTTTGTTCTCTATATCTGTAAGTCTGTTTCTGTTTTGTTTGTTCGTTTGTTTTGTTTTTTAGATTCCATATATAAGTGAGATCATCTGGTGTTTGTCTTTCTCAGTCTGACTTATTCCACTTAGCATAATACCTTCTAGGTCCATCCATGTTGTCGCAAACACAGCAAAACTTTTCTTCCCCATCTTTCTCCCTGGTCTCCCCTCTTCCATCAGAAGAGTGATTGTAGGCTCTTTTTTAATCTTTGTAGAGATTTCTAAACACTGTCATTACCCCCACTAGAGACAACATTTCATATTTGTACTCAGAGAATGTAGCACCTAAGCTTAGCTGTGACATTTAGTGTTATTTAACTTCATTTTTAGCAGTGGATTTCTCTTAAATGTTTTTGTTTGTTTGTTTGTTTGTTTGTGTCAGAAAGAAAGGTAGTGAAAACAGTATGGCAATTTCTTCAAATATTAAAAATAGAATTCCCATATGATCCAGCAATTCTACTTCTGGATACACATCCAAAAGAAGTGAAAGCAAGCACTCAAACAGATACATGTATGCCCACATTCGTAACAGCATATTCCCAATAGCCAAAAGGTAGGCGCCACCTGAGTGTCCATTGACAGATGAATGGATAAACAAAATGTGGTATAAAATACAATGGAATGTTATTCTGCATTGAAAAGGCAGGAAATCCTGTCATATGCTACAGTGTGGATGAATCTTGCAAACATTATGCTAAGTGAAATAAGCTAGTCCTTAGAAGACAAATGCTGTATGATTTCATTTATATGAGGCACTTAGAGTAGTCAGAATCATAGAGACCGAAAGTAGAGTGAAGGCTGCCAGGGGCTGAGGGCAGAGGGAATGGGGTGCTAATGGAGACAGAGTTTCCGTTGGAGACATTGAAAAAGTTTTGGAGATGGATGGAGGTGATGGTCATACAGCAGTGTGAATGTACGTAATGTACATGTAATATTGGTTAAAATGGTGAATTTTATTTTATATATATATTGTAGAAAAAGAAAAATATCTTTTCTTCCGCTCATCTTAGGTTCATTGGCTGGGCCCTGCAAATTAGACTTACAAAAGACAGATTAGAGAAAAATAAACAAGTTTATTCACATGTGTATTGTGCATACACATGGAACTCAGAAGGGGTGATTAGAACTTGGGCTTATGTAAGCATCTTAACAACAACAACAACAACAACAACAACAAAACCCCAATGATTTTACAGAGAAGTGACAGGACAGAAAGGGACTTTGAGGTTCTGGGGCAAGAAATTGTGGGAAGGTAAACAGATGGGGGAAACAAATGGAAGATAAGAGTTGTTTTAGCAAGTACCATTACATAGATTTGGTGTAGTCTCTGGGCTGATAAGAATCTACGAGGTATGATAAAAAATTACGGTGAATGTTTAAATAAAAAAAATATTATAGCAAAAGGCACATTGCCATTAGTCCCCCTCAAAATACCTCTTCTCGTTTCGACCACACTTACTCCATCATTCTTGTCACTTCCTGAAGCAGTTCTGGAAGTCCCCTTTCGTGAGTGTCTTTAGTTGCGCTGCCTCGATGTCTTGAATCGATTCAGGTTACACATTGCTTCTGACATGGCAATTTCTTTCAAATAAAAACATTACAGTGTGTCCTCATGCACCTTATTAACCGGATCTGGCATGGCATGATTTCTCGCTCTTCTCCAAAGTCAAAATGACCATGAAAGGTAAATATTTGAATCATTTCAGGACATTGAGGCAGCCATGACAGCACAACTAAAGACACAAAAGATGACTTCCAGAACTGCTTCAGAAAGTGGCAAGAATGATGGGATAGTGTGTTTGAAGCAAGGGGGTGTATTTTGTGGGAGATTAATGCCAATGTATCCTTTCCTGTAATAAATGTTATTTTTAAATTTAAACATTTATGGTATTTTTTTTTTTTATCATACCTTGGGAGTTGTCTCTGGTGATTAATAATGTCCTCTCCTAGAAGACAAGGGGAAGGCCGAGAGTTGGTCTTGAGTCTGCTTCTTTTTTTATTTTTGCTTTTGTTTTTGGTATGTGGGTAGCTCCCTGGCTGGGAATCGAACCCAGGTCGCAGTGCTGACAGCGCCAGCACCGAAGCCTTAAGCCACTACACCATCAGGGAACTCCCGAGTCTGCTTCTTTTCAGTTCCTTCCAGCTCTCTATAATCCTTATGCCAGAGTGGCATATTTTGGGGTAGCATACTCTGAACAACTCCTATATTTTACCATAATAAAAAGGAAAATAAAAGAAAGGAAGGTATTGCTGTCCAAATTATATGAAGACTTTAAGATTCATGTCGAGAAAGAGCAGGTAAAGAAAATTAGTTAAGGACAGTTTATAAAAGATGCAAATTCCAGATTAAGAGCTGTATTGTATTACACAGGCAGGGGGAAAACATGGAAAGATTGTTCCGGGTTCTTTTTTTCTTTGTTTTTAGGCAGGGGAGTGGCTTTTTGGAAGACAAAGTCAGGGTGAGTATTTGATGGATGGGTAGAGCGTGAAGACAAAACAGAATGCTCGTAGGATGTCCTGCGAGTTTTGCCTTGGAGACAATGGGAACAGGCAGAAAACCTGGGATTTAATAAACACCAGCAGAAGGTACTGGTGAGTGAAGAGGGCTGTCAGGAGGAAGAGATGATTTGTAGAAGAAATGATTCATCCAATTTTGAAGTTGGGAGCACTGGCAGAATAGAGAGGTGCAGGCCTGGCCCTCAGGACAGAGAAATGCATCTGCTCAGTGATAATATCTGATAGGGAAGCGCTCAGGGCCTACTGGGGCTCTTGGGGGATAGTAGGAGGTGAAGCAGGGTAATGCCCTCCTCTTTGGAACCACTGGAAGAACATTTCAAGGAAGAGGAAGATTTTTACACTCTAACATAGGCCTGACACTGAAGAAAAGGCCCCTGGATTGGTAACTGGGAGGCCAAGCGCTACCTTGAAGAGGGCAGCTTTTGTTGGGTGGTGGCAACAGAAGCAAGGGGTGAGGAGAAATGAGTGGGGAAGGCGCTGTGCTGGTTAGAATAGGACCCCTCTGTGACAGGGGTCTCTGCCGGAAGGTCACGAGTGTAAGGCCCGGAGAGTGTTTTGAGAATTGATTAGTTGGGACTTTTTATAAACTCAAAGCAAGAAGCCTTTATCTGGAGAGAAATTGGGCACATTAAAGAAACGAAAAATTGAAGGATGAAGATGCCAGACAGTAGTTTTCTACCGAGCCTCCCATATTAGAATCACTTGGGAGGCTTTAAAAAATGTTGATGCCTCTGTCCCTTTCCAGAGCCATTAAATGTCAGGTGTACCTGGGCATCAGGGTTTGTAAAGCCCCTGCCCCCAGGTGGTCCTGATGTGTAGCCAGAATGAGAGTCAGTCTGCCAGAGGGAGAAGGAGAAAAGGTCTTGGGAGACAGAACTGCTGGTAGAAGAAGGGAAGGATGGGCAATACAGACACTCATGTTCAGGCCCTAAGCAAGAAAGAGTGCAGGCAGAGAAGGGAGAGAATTATAAATCTTGACTTGCAAGGCCTTCATCTTCTTAATATAGTAAAAATAATTGTCTTCCACGTGGGTGCGGGGTAGGGAGTGTTGGGAGCCTGAGTAACTAGAAAAGAGGAACAAATGTCTTGGGGAGTTTGACTTGGGTATTTCTTCCCTGCTTGGGTGTTAGTGTAGAGTTAAGTCAAGGGGACAGGCATTCTGGGGAAGGCCTTACTTAGTAAGTAGCTGGTCACAGAGGCTGGGCTTGGCATACTAAAGCCTTCAAGGGCTGTGTTTTTGTCTTCCTTCTGACTTGCCCCCTACTACAGCAAGCTGCTCCTTGAGGAGCCTAGTTCAGCCAGAGATTTTCTTTGTTCAGACACTTTACTTAAGGTTTGCTGTCCCAAATGCCCTTTTCTCCCCACAATACTTGATTCTTGTATCTGAATTAGCACTTTCTATGTGTTCTAATTTTTCTGTTCATTTGTCCTTCTCCCCCAGTGGACTGTGAGACTGTATCTCTTATTCATCCCATGCCTAGCAATGAACGTTGGCTGAATAAATAACTGACTTAATTTCTGCATTCCCTATTCTTCTCCTTTAACTATAAGGGACTTGAAAAATGCTTACTGATTGAATATTGTTAAATGATGGGCACACAAATATGAGTATAAGCCAGATCCCTGCTCCCAAAAGAGATAGGATTTAGTTGAAGAACTAAAACCTTTACTCAAATAACATGGTAGATAGTGATGAGGGCCACGAAAGGCACAGGAATAGCATGCTACTGGGACACAGAACAGAGAAATCACTTACTTAGCATGGCATTCTTAACTTAGAGCATGGGCTCAAAAAGGATTTGGGGAAAGGGTCTTTCAGCTCCCTAGAACAGTTGCAGAAGGTTGCATGTAAGTGCATTGGTTCTGGGAGGAGGGCCCATAGAGGTAAATTCTCAAAGGAATGCAAAGCCCCAAAGGTTAATTGTTGTAAGGGGTTCTCTCTCAAGTGGGTCAATTTGGTGTGTAAACCTATGTAGTACCTGGAGACTAGAAGTGTTCCTTCACAACCTCTCCTCCAGGTATTTCCTTCGAGCCACCATCAGCCGCCGCCTCAATGATGTTGTCAAAGAGATGGACATTGTAGTTCACACACTCAGCACGTACCCAGAGCTGAACTCCTCTATCAAGATGGAGGTTGGGATTGAGGACTGTCTGCACATCGAGTTTGAGTACAACAAGTCCAAGTAAGTGCCCAGGGCCCCACACTGTGGAAGAATGACTTAGGCAAGTTAACATAGGACCTGATTAGAGTACAAAGCGATGGGAGCCCTTGGCCTCGGCTAGGTCATGGTAACGTGCTGTAGGAGAGATAACAGAAATAACACAGGGAATATATGCGCCAGAGTAGCTGAAGGTAGACTGCCAGGAAATAAAACCTCATTTGACTTAAACTAAACTACATTAAATTAAGAAAGTAAATTTAAGTTGAAAATCCTATGATGTCTTTCCAAGTCAAGCTACATTAGCTTTAAAACTGTGTTGGGTTCCAGGTACAGCTGTTCTCTTTACTGCTGAGAGTAATCTCAGAACACAGTTCTGTTATCATATGTCTCCATCATACAGCATGTCTTAAGGAGGCAAAGTGAGGAAACCAAACACTGGCCATAGTTTGCTGCTTCCTCCTTGAACTAAAATGAATTGTAGCAAAGAATACCTTTAGCAAATGTCTTTAAGTAATATTATTTTAATTGGCAAGTTGGGGAGCCATATATGTTTTAAACTATGTTAGAACATGAAAATATTTAACTGCTTATAAATCACAGCAGGTACACTTCAAAAATGCACCATAGCATCTTTTCAATATACTATAGTCTTGAAAATGTTTGAAAATCAAATGGGTGAAAGTAAAAATCTATTCTATTCACAGAGAGCTTAAAAAAAAAAAAATCTAGGGTTCTCACTGTGGAGAGACCCTTACCTCGGACCCACTGTCATCTGGATGCTCGGGGTAGGGAGTGCTGAGCCAGATGCCTGTCCTGTGGAGAGGTTGGGAACAGGGTTTTTTAAAGCCAAGATCATATGTTCTTTCTAGAACAGGGGAGAGGGGAAGTGTGTTTTTTCCCCTGCTCCCTGGCCTTGAATAAAGTTGGGTGTCAGTAAAATGAGTGCGGCAAATTAGAATGGGCCCTGCATCGTCTGGGGTCCACCTATGGAATGGGGCAGAGCGAGCTGGGAGGAAGGTTGATCTGGGTCTGGCAAAGACATGTAAAGGAACAGATTTCTTCCCCTTTCTCCTCAAAGTCTTGGGGCTCTGTGGGCCTTCCTGGAAAGGAGCCATCCAAAGTACCTGCCCACCAACACCCCAACCCCCTGGCAAAGCGGGTGGCTGGCAGGCAGTGCCACTTGTAGAAGGTCAGAATAGCTATCAGTCAGCAATGTGTTAAGGGCCAAATTTAGTGTGTGAAAGGCACTTTAGAGAGTCAGTTATGTCAGGGGTCCCCAGCCCCTGGGCCTGTTAGAAACCAGGCCTCACAGCAGGAGGTGAGCATGGGGTAAGTGAGCAAAGCCTCATTTGTACTTAGAGCTGCTCCCCATTGCTGGCATTATTGCCTGAGCTCCGCCTCCTCTCAGGACAGCAGCTGAATTAGATTTTCATAGGAGCATGAACCCTATTGTGAACTGCACCTACCAGGGATCTAGGTTGCATGCTCCTTATGAGAATCTAATGTCTGATGATCTGAGGTGGAGCTGAGGCGGTGATGCTAGCACTGGGAAGTGGCTTCAAATACAGATTAACATTAGCAGAGAGGTTTGACTGCACCATAATAAATCAATTGCTTGAAGACTCATTAAAACCCTGTCAGTGAGTATATCTGCCTTATGGTGAGTTGTATAATTATTACATTATATATTACAATGTAAATAATAATAATAGAAATAAATAGAAATAAAGTGCACAATAAATGTTATGCCCTTGAATCATCCTGAAACCATCCCCTCCTCAGTTCATAAAAAAATTGTCTTCCACAAAATCAGTTCCTGGTCCCCAAAAGGTTGGGGATTGCTGAGTTATGTGACATCAGGAACTGGATACTCCTAGACTCTGGCCAAGCCCTCGCAGAGCATCTCGGGGTGTGTGAGAGTGCACCGTCTTCATGACGTAACAGAAAGAGCCTGGCACCTGGGATCACATCCTATTCCACCACTAATGAGTTGTCCTAAGGTTAGCAGGTACTTAAATTTTTGTACCTTGGGTTTCTGAAAAATGAGCGGCTTGGATCAGGTTAGTGTGTTTCAAACATACACCGAGGAAGGGTGAAGTCAGAGGAGCTGGGGGCCCAAAGCAGCTCTTTTATGTTTCTACATATTAATGCTTCTATATGAGACTTCATTTAGAATAAAGGAGTATTCAATTTATAAAAGCTGGAAAACCCCTAGAATCTATGATCTCTAAGCATTCCTTCCAAAATGCTGTGAGTGGCCTATATTCTCTTTTTGTAAGTGTTCTTAGGTTATCTACTTAGGATGTCTGCAGTCTATCCAATTAGATTATTTGCAGAAAGGTGGCATGAAATAATGGGGAGAACTCAAGCCCAGGAATTAGGAACTTGGATTCACATCCTGTGTCTATCCCCTACTCAAATCCTGGTTAAACTACTTATGTTCTTCAAACTCCATTTTCCTCACCTGTAATAGAAGGAGGTGAAATTCTAAAGTCCCTGCCAGCCCTCATGTCCTGTGATTCTGAGCTTAAGCTTTGGAGACTTTGCTCTCTGCCTGCTATGCCTGATACGGGGCTGTGCACATACAGACCATCAATCAGCATGATTGCCTGACCTGGAGAAAAGTGTTATGCAACAAGGATGGATTGTTTTTTTTTGTTGTTGTCATTGTTGGTGGTGGTTCCCTGGCTGGGAATCGAACCCAGGCTGCGGCGTTGAGAGCACCGAAGCCTAGCCACTACACCACCAGGGAACCCCCAAGGCTGGATTCTTAACAGCTCACAGAGTACAAGCCACGGGAGCAGAGCCCAGAGAGGTGTGGATGGAATTGGATGCCTGTATCTTGCTCTCCTGCTCCTGCATGGTCTGTCAGGTCCATACCACATAGAACTGTTTGTTGTGGTTCATCAAGGCCCAATTCCCAAAAGACATTTTGTAGTGCTCAGAGAGGAAGAATAAGACCTGATTTATACATTTGTGGGACTGGCCTCTCACACACTAGGATATCTAAAAATATGACACACAAATTTAAAACATATAAAGAAGTTACATTACCTGAGCAGAGAAACCAGATGAGCAAGCATGAATGGGTGATGTCATAGGCAGGAAAAACATTCTTTGAGTTATGGAAGGGACAGAAGTTACTTTAAGTAAAGTATATGATGGGAAATCAAGCTGCAGGGCCAGTGTGGGTGGGAATATGGGCGAGTGTGCACTGTGGCTCCATCTACAGCTAGCATCCAGGGCAGAGAACTCTCTCCTGAAACACTAAAAGGCCCATAAATATGCAAAGGGCTGGCTGCTGTACACACATCTTATTTTCTTTACCTTCTCTTCCCCAGATACCACTTGAAAGATGTCATTGTAGGAAAGATATACTTCCTGCTGGTGAGAATCAAAATCAAGCACATGGAGATAGACATCATCAAGCGGGAAACGACGGGCACAGGCCCCAACGTGTACCATGAGAACGACACGATAGCCAAGTATGAGATCATGGATGGAGCACCAGTGAGAGGTGAGTCTCATGGCCCCTGCAGCTCTCCCGGCTCTGCACAGAATTTTCAAGGGGCTTGAGGCATTGCACTGTTAAAGTAAGATTTCTATTAAGGATAATTAGAGATGGAACCTAAATCTCTAATTGGGCACTGGGGTCTCAATAAGGAGGAAAAGGAGGGCCAATTCTGTGGGACTCCTGACTCCTACCCATCTTCACCCAGAAGAGCCCCACTTTGACCTCGTCTGTGTAATGAGCTGGTACTGGAGATTGAATCTCAAGAGTTAAAAAAAAAAGAAAAAAGGTTTGCAAAATACTGGTTTAGCGGATATTGTTTGAACATTTTCTTACTTTTTTCTGTTGTCATTCTGACATTCTTTGCTGCGAGGGGGATTAGAGATGATACAGGACAGTCATTTTTGTTACTTAAGTCTAGCTCTGGTAGAACAAGGGAGTTTTTGCATTCACTCATTAAGTGTAGATACTCTGGCCGACACTTCTGGGGCCTACAGACAGCACTGGGAACTGGGACTTCTCCCTAGCCCCCACAAAGCTAACATTACATGTAGGTGGGGACAGTTGAGAGCTTTGTTGTTTGGCGAATCTGTGTGATTATTTGGGAGTAGTCATCCTTTATGTTCTTTATTGGCTCTGCTGAAACTGATGGCAAAGAATGTATCTTTTCATTTAGAGGTGCTTGGTGATGCCAAGGTTTTATTCAGTGTATTTCTATAGTCTGTTCCATGCAGAAAGAGGCGTGTCATAGATTTGACAGCCTGGAGTACTGGGGACAATGACAGTACATCCTTGAGTGTCAACATGCCAGGTCCTTGGGGGACAGGGCTGAGCTCTCCTAACTCTGTGTTCCATTTTTCCACCAGCTGTGCAAATAGAGCCAATTGTCATTTTCCCTGTACAAATGAAACAGCAGATAATTAAAAGATCATTTATATTTAGCTTTAGACTACATGATAGGTTTGGCCTTTCTCAGTAGAATTACTGCCCTAATTTTGTTCTACTTATACTAAGAAAGCCATGATGTTGGAGCTGGAAGAGATCTAAAATATTACATAGTCTGTGTCCATAATTTTTCACATGAGGAAATTAAGGTCCAGAGAAAGCAACAGCCTTACTGAGAAGTCTTACAACTGGTTAATGGAGAACTGGGACCAGAAAGGTTTTCTGTTTCCCAGACCACTGTACCATCCTGCCAGGGCATCTGAAAGTGGAGATGTATTTTGTGGGGCATGCCCTAATTAAGATGGAGAATGGTGGCAGTGAAATTGCTGGGTGACATAATGAGTTAGCTGGGGTCTGACAATTGGCTCTTGAAAACCTGACAACTAGATACATTACGTGTGATCAGAACATGCTTGACAGTAATACCCCCGTGCTGTTCATGCCCTCCGTCACTCAGTGGTCTCTGTGGGGGGATGGTTAAGAGAAGGACGTTTGGAAGACACGACCAGACCTGGCATGGAATTGCAAAGTCACATTTTTGTTTCAGAAAATCACTGGGCAGCAGAATACAACTTCCCAGAGAGCAGAGCATTTACTTGACTGTTCCATGCCATGCTCAGGGGGCATCTGCCTGCTCCAGTCAGAGTGACCTGGTATAAGGAAAAATAGTTACTTTGTTCCTCACTCTGATTCCCTTCTGGCTCCTGCAGGAGAGTCCATCCCGATCCGGCTCTTCCTAGCAGGCTACGAGCTCACCCCCACCATGCGGGACATCAACAAGAAGTTCTCAGTGCGCTACTACCTCAACCTGGTGCTGATAGACGAGGAGGAGCGGCGCTACTTCAAACAGCAGGTGAGGCCTGGCACCTCTTCCACACCCCTGGCAGCCCCAGTGACAGGACAGGAGGGGCTTCATTTCTGCAAAGACAGGCTCTGTTTCTGACAGGTTAAGGAGGGTGGTAGTAGTCTCTATGCCATTTGTTGGTTTACCAAGAGGTGGAAACTGGATTACCCAGAGTTCCACAGCAAGATTGAGGGCTCCCACATGATACCTAGAGTCTGGTTCTCAGGCCCATCATCCGCAACCACCTCTGCCCTTCCGACCCACACTGTCCAAAGGAGCCCTGGGGACAGGGAGGTATGGACAGCTGCTATCTTGGCCAGAGATAAGCAGAGGAGGATTTTGCTTAACATTCCCCAGGACAAAGTTGGAGACTCTGGGAAGTCCATCTCCATGCCTTTCTCTCATGGTGTCACGTTGCCCCCTCTCTCAAATTCACAGGAAGTGGTATTGTGGCGGAAGGGTGACATCGTACGGAAGAGCATGTCCCACCAGGCAGCCATTGCCTCACAGCGCTTCGAGGGCACAACCTCCTTGGGTGAAGTGCGGACCCCCAGCCAGCTGTCTGACAACTGCAGGCAGTAGGCCCCCAGGGCCAAGAAGCTGCTGGGCTCCCACCCAGCACCCCCGTCTACCAAACACCAGCGGCTAGGGGAGGGGGAAGGTGGTGTGATGCTCAGCTGACCCATTACTTGCAACCTGAAAACAAATCATGTTTTTGACTTAAATTCTTTTCTGAGGAACCTGAGGAGCTTGGGCTGGGAAGCAGTCTCCTTGGGATTCTGTGGCTCGTGTGGGAATAGTGAGAAGTGGCATCCTGGAAGCTAGGGTCTCTGTGGGAAGAGCCTTCTGCTGAGGCCTTGCGCTGCCTCACGTTGACAGGAGCGCTGCAGGATGCCAGCATCCATGGCTCTGGCTCTCTGGCTTCCTGACTCAGAATCTGACCATGTCCGTGGGATTCTGAGCTGCCATTGGGGCCCCGGTAGTCATGTCTTGTCCGCCCCTCTGTGTTCCTGAGGTAGTGGCAGCAGGAGTTGGGCCTGCCCCATCCTAAATGGCCAGGGCAGACTCAAGACCAGGAAGCTACCTCTTAGGGAGTCTTGGATGTGGTGCTTTGGTTTCCACACGCCACCTCCTTTCTGGCCTTTCGCTCCCTGCTGGGACCCAGGTACCTCCCTTCTCCATCTTCTATGGATTCTTGTCAGTAACGTCCGAGAATGGATGCCTGTGGAAGGGCCTTTGGGTGATTGTCTCCTCACCTGTGAGAACTCCTGGCACAGAGACACCCCATGATTAGTGTCATGCATGTCAGATACAGGAAGCCGAGCCGGCCACTAAGGAAGAAGTATGATAACTGCATGGTAGCGGTCTGTCTTCACCATGTGACTCCACTCATCAGCCCTGAGGGCTGGGTGGTTTTAGGGGATCGTTCTGTGTGCCCCAACAAGCCTCAACAAAGGCATCTGTTTCCTTCAAAAACAGATCCCGGGAAGGGGCCTTGATCTCTTTGCTTCCATTCCTAAGGGTCTTCATCACTCCTTGCTCTCCATTTAATTTCTGAGAACTGGGGCTGGGTTTCAAATACTCACAAGTTTTGTTCTTACTATGGCCCAAGGCCCTTCACTCCTGACCTACACCTAATTGTTAAGGGAGGGCGATGAGGGCCTCGTCAGCAGACTCGGCTACACAACTTCCGAATAAATCTGCCTGCCAAATTATGTCTTCATCTTCACCAGTTGACTGACCAGCGTTTAGGACCATTAGTATTTTGGGTTAAAAATACATATATAAAAACTCTCGTGGACATTTTTGTTACAGTAGAGAAGTTTCTCTCTGTTGTGCTGTGCTTGGGCCTATTGTAGTAAAAGTGTTGACATCCTTTTCTGCCTCATCTGGAAATGACCAGGAACCACTCCTGTTGGCCTCCCTTCCCTTCTAGGAAGACTAAGCAGACCCCATTGGCCAATAAGGAAAATATTTGGCAGTTTGAATACTCTAATTTGGAAAAAGCAGAGGGGTTGGTTGGTTCCTGTCATCTTTAACTTAGTGTGGAAAATGGCTACTCCTTTTTTCCTCAAAAAAATCAGTGTGATTGTGGGCCTTTGGGCAGAGCTTATGGATCAGAACTGGGACAGAGAGGTATTGGGATAACCCTTGAGGCTGACTGGGGGCAGCAGAACCAAGGGAGTTGGACCCTCAGCTCAGGTGCGACGGACAATCCCATGAGAACAGGATCACCCATCCAGCTGCCCCTGGATTTTCAAGGTTGGAACATAAGTGTATGGGGTGGGGCAGGTTCTGAGTTCCTTGCCTTTTTCAGAGCATGAGATTAGGCTCTGGTGTGCCTCCTGTAATCTAACTAGGAAGCATCTGTCAATTCCTCTGCCTCCCTACTGACAACAGGTTTATTTTCCAACTTTCCTAACATCTTCAGCCTTTCTTCTGGGAGAACTAGGAGATAGAACTTAACTTTGATTCTCTCAGGAGCTGTGCACAAGCCAGGTCTTCTGTTTTCTCTTCCTCTACCCCGATTCTCTGTTCAACTGCAGAAGTGAGGGGAGGCTGCTGTTCCCCTCCTTTGAAGGGCCCCACACCTGGGAGTGTATAGGTACTAAACCAAGCAGTGCACCTTGTACTTAAGCAGCTGCGGTGTTTACATGTTTCTTAATGTGTCATCTTTTCAATGGCTGTATTTTAAAACACTTGTTTCAATTGTCTCTGATTAAAGGAAGCCCCTGGGGCTTGGAGGCACCGTGCCCACGTTCCACCAGGTTCTGTGGTCTCTCGTCTTAACACTGTCCCACCTCACACACAAGAGCAGACACACGCCCACCCTGAGCCAGCATGCTGCTCTCTGTGACTGTGGCCCTTGGTGAACCACGACAGGCGCTTTATTAACACCTATTCTAGACAAGCACGTGGACGAGAAAAGAATTCCAGTTTTACCTCTTAGCTAGCAACCTGTCTTGAAACTGCTGATGGTTGACACCTGTGTGGGACCCATGTGCTTCCAGGGGCAGGGAAGGAAGAGTGGTGTAGAAAGACAAAGCTCGTTTCACCGGGTGTTAACAGCCGGAGCCCTACAGCCTGGTATTTGCCCGTAGTGAGGGAGGAAGGTAGAGGTGGCCCTGCATCTTGCCCAGGGGCAGAAGGAGCCAGCCTGGTAAACACCTGTTGTGGCGTATTCTACTGCACCCGTGCTGTGGTAAAAGAACAGCTTTCCAACTTTGACATTAATGTTTTATTGAGAAAAGTACACAAAACCCACCTATGTACACAACCCCAGATGAGTACAACGAGCAAGGTTCCTGATACCTTTTGTCTTATAAAAGCTTCACTTCTTTGGAGTAATGTCTTGCCCATTCCAGTTAACTTGGTTCTTTTTCCTCCAGGCTCAAAACAAAATCAAACTCGTCTTCCAAAAAGAGGAAAAAGAAAGGAAGGATTAGATCTTATGTCTCCTTTTGAACAGGGAAGTCATGCCAAGCATTGCTCATGTTACCAAGACAGGTAGTCATTCACTGAAAAACCATTTATGGGGTGTTTTATTATGTGCCATACTTGGGTACTGGGTACATAGTAATGGGTAACTCAGGACATACTTCCTCCCACGAGGATGTTACAGGTGAGGAGACAGAGGCTAAAGACTACCCAAGTGTGACTAGTAAATGTGAATTCACTGCGACATTCTGGGGTGCAGGCAGCAGTGGGTAAGGACCCGCTCTTACCTTGGGTCAGGGGCTGAACTGACAGTCTCTGGTGAGTGAAGAGAGCCATATTTTTTAAAGGGCCACCAGTGGCTTTGTGAGCTTGGTGATGGGTTTTCAGCTCAGCCAGGGGAATGAAACGTTTCATCATCCGAACAAACTGCACATCCACCTATATGACAAGTGTATGGGACAGGACAACAGGTCCAGGCGGACTCAATCCATCGTTTTAGCTGCTTGTAAGATGTTCCTATGGGCAGGGCTACCCACGTTCTGTTCTAGCTCCAAAGTCAGGGTAACCTCATATGAATAAGAGCTGGGCTCTGCACCTTGACCTAAAGACTCCCCAGGCCTCTCCCTCCCTCCCTTTGTCCATCCTTCCCCTCATGAAACAGGAAAAGTGGTAGGTAGTCTTTACCATGGACCATTTGGGGTTGTCTTCTTTGCTGGATGGATCATAATATGGACTGCTTTTTTCAAACTGTGTATGGTCTGGGTAAGCCTCCTTCACAATCTGAAACCAAAACCAAGTCTCCAGTCATTTGCCTATGCAGTCAGCTCCCAAAACTTTCATTTCTGACCCTGCGTACTTCTTACCCTGTCTGGCCTGCTGCACAGCCAATGAGGGCTCACATGTTCTGGAAATAATGTCTACAGCAAACAGGAAACCAACCCTGTTTTGACAAAAATCTTAAAAGTATGTTAAAGGTTACTGGTGCCACTGTTTTTCCACCTGCAGTTAATAATTTTATCCTGATAGCTCCTGGCTTGGAAGAGCTACCATCAGGCTGTTCTTATAAGTGAAAGACCAAGGTGTAGAAATGGGGAGAAGTCTGTGCCACTGGGACCTAAAATGAAAGCCTGTGTTGTATAGTCCTTGTCACACAAGATGGAGCTGGGGTAGTTGTTCCATATTCTGTGAGCAGGGATGGGGAGGAGGACACTACCTATTTAAGCTGTATCCCTCTGTATCTACATGAGTAAGTCTTCCTCAAGAAGAAGGATTCAGACCAAAGCCTGTACAACTAACCTTAACAAGTCCTGCGATGCCTGGCTCTTTGCAGTTGCTATGGTAGAAGAAGGCTTCTTCCTCCAGCTTCATGGCTCTAAGGAAGTTCCGGGCCTGTCACAAGGGAGAAGAATTAAGAACTATCATCCCCACCAACTGTTAGCAGAAGTTAAGTCTGCTTTCATTAGACGAGTTTTTCTTTGTTCCAATTCCCCTAATTCAATTCCTTTGCCAAGACACTCAGACTTGTATCAGGACATTGGCCAGAACACATGCCACTTGCAAATTGCATGCAGTCAGAAAAACAGAAAGTATTTTTGAGCACATTTTTAGCTTTGCATTCTGGGAAAAAGCAACCTTGGCCAAGAGATTTTTTCAAACCGAGTAAGTCATGAGGAGGCAGACATTTATCCCACTCTGGGTCTCAGGTCCTGCCCTTTCCCTCTTACCTGATAGTTGCGAACACCATCCCAGCATGCTGTCTGCTTGGGCTGCACTTTGAGATCCTCTATGCTGAACTAGGTGACAGGAAATCAAGCCATTCATTAAATAATCCTGGGCCAATATGGAAGCAGACCACTCCTTCCCCTACACTGAGGGTGCTCCTGGCTATAGTGGATCTATGTAGTTTATTGGGAAGTAGTTCCAGAGGTACTTGTATTGGGCAAATGTAAGCTTTGGATTACCTTATCCTTGCTAATTAAGAGGATTAGTTGAATGGATAATCCAGAGGATAAAGTAATCTGATTATTATCTTTATTTTGCTTATTAAAATATTACCTATTCTGTAATATTTCTAATTATACTTTCTCTAGGCTAGTATTAGAATGGTTTACATTGATTCTCTAAATCAGCGAGATAACTAGGAGCATGGCAATGGCAAGAAAAAGGCAACCTAAGATTGAAATGTTGTCTCAATGATTAGGAGTTGGCAAATTATGGCCTTCAGTCAATTGTAGTCCCATGCCTGATTTTGAAATAACATGAATGGAACACAGCCATATCATTTGTTTACCTGCCTGTGGCCACTTTTTCTTGCAACAACAGCAGAGTTGCAAAGGCAATTATAAGACCCAAGAGCCTAAAATATTTACTGTCTGGCCCTTTACAGAAAAAGTTCACCACCCCTGTCACAGAGGATTCACACAAAAATATAATTGATGGTAATAAATCCTGATTTTATTCCTTCTTAGCTTTTCCCTACTCTTCAAAGAAGCTGTGGTGTCCCATCTTCATTTCTTATTAAAAATAAAACAAAAAACAAAACAACCTAGCTTGAAGGGATTGAAGCCAGACAGGTACACAGTCTCACCTTCACATCTATGCCTTTTTCTAGTCGGCTTTCTGGCTCTGACTTCATCAGCCAGTACTTGCTTAGATTCTTCCCACAATTTTTAGAGGGTGAAGTTTTCTGAGGGCTGGAGTTCTCCACTTTAGTTGATGCCTCACCTGGGTTCTTAGTCTTCGTACGTTTTCCTGCTGGCCCCTTCCTGTCTGCAATAGGAGAAGGAAAAGAAGAGAACTGTCATGCTTGCTGAGAAGTCAACTTCCCTTGTGGAAAAAGCATATGCTTTGGAGTCAGACCTACTCAAATCCTGGATCTGTTACTAGCAGTAGCAGCTTAAATTGCTGAATTTCAGTTTCTTACCTATGAAAATGCAACAAGAACGCCTACCTTACATGATAGCTTCTGAATTATCCATTCCATGGGATGAGAATAATGTACATGGATGAAAGGTCCTAGCAGAGTACCTGGCATATATTAAGTAGTCAATAAGTGTTTTTCCTTCCCTCACTCTCTTCTGTGCCTTTACTGAGGCTATTCTCTCCACTATGGGGAGTGAGGCCCTACTCCATGGACTTGAAGATTAAATAGGACGGCGGAAACAATGAGCTTAGACAATGCCTGGCATTGTAATAAATACTCAATAAGTATTAGCTATTACTATCATCATCTCATATTTCATCCCTTGCTCACTTGTGCTTTGGTGGTCTGCTTCCTTTCTGTGCTTTGGCAGTGCCAAGAGCAGTTGGATAAAACAGCTCATTCAGGACTTTGCAGACATGGTAAAGACTAGATTTTTATCTTAAGAGAATTAGAGATAATGTACCTAGAACATGGTAGCACTCAGTAGCTAACAGTTGTTAAATTCTACTACATGACAAACCCTGATCTGTTGCCCTAACTGTACATAATCTACATCTACTCATCTGGAAAATGTGTCCCAGATTACACACCCAGAATCAGGACCTGTCATTTTGGTCTATCTCGATCCACACTTAGTGACGACACTACACAACTAGTGAATTAAGTCAAAGCTCCTAGTCAGTCATTAAATATCATTCATGGATGTCCAATACTCTGAACCTTCCTAGCCTAGTTCCTAACGGTCCCTTTGGAGTTAACAGGCACTCTACAAACACCCCATGTGTTGTTAAATAACAGTGTGTTGTAGTCAATCTGGAACCCTTGCAATTCCCAAAAGAGATACTTTCTCTACCTCTAATTGCTCTGTTCCTGCTCTTCATCCACATAGAACTGAATGCCATTTATCTTCGTGAATATAAAAATGATCTCGTTTTCTTTGCCTGTGGAAAGTCTTCCCTTTCCTTGAGGCTAGTCTCAAATTCCACTTCCTTCACAAGCCTTCCCTGCGATTCCTCCTCGGCTCTCACACACCAGCAATCCAGTTTCCTAAACCCTTCATATCTGTGCATTTTCCGAGGGTAGGAACTGTACATTATTGACCTTAGTAGTGCACGCCACCCTGTATCACAGATATCTGTGCTTAACAAATGGCTATTGTTTGAATAAACAAACAAGCAGGAGGGACTCTGGGTATAAACTTGGTGAAAAGAGTAAAGGAGAAGGAGGGGATTAGGAATAACAAACGAAAAATAATGTATTAAGGATTCTCCGCACAAGCAGGGAGTAGAAAGTGAGCAGTATTAAACAGACCCTAGAGAAACGTTTTTTATGGGGCGGCCTATTTGCAGCCTAGGTGCAGCTCACCTGGCCCAGGATTACCGGCCAGCCTCTTCCTGGGTCTCGGCATGGTCTCCTTGCACGGGGCTGAAGAGCAGAAGATTCTGGTTCTACCGAGAGATAAAAGAGGTAACTCTGTATCTGCCCCCAGAGAGTGGGCAGGGCGTTGGAGACAGAGGAAACTTAGAAGGTTTCAGACCAAAAGGGTCTTTTGCGAAAAACTGCCCTTCAAATCCTTCCCCCAGTTATCTACGCCTCCATTTCCATCTCGCATAATTTGCCCCTAAATTCACCTCGACTGTTTCCTTGGTCCTTCTCTTATTCGTTCACCATTCTGAAACTGAACGGACCCAGCACTCCCCAGAAACACCACACCACACGTTCCAAAGCACGAGAAGGTCGTGCACACCCTCTCGACTGCGCATTTAAGACGGGTCTCTCCTACGCTTAGACCCCGGAGATCTCTGGGAATTGTAGTCCCTGCTCCCTGCGCAGACCCGCTTGAACCCGGACTATGGGGAGCTGCACTACAGATCCCAGAGTGCAGCGCGGGGCAGAGAGAAGGGATGGGGTCTCGGGCCCCAGGTCCCGGAGGGAGCGAGGACTGTCGAGGTCACGTGCTTTCAGGCCCTAGCTGTAGTAGGAGCTGCAGCTATGTTACGGACCGGCTTCCTGCGTCTGGGAGCGCAGCTCTGCTGCGTGCGCGGTGGCCTCTGGGCCTCTAAGAGCGGCCACCGGAACTTTGTCTCCTGCATCGATCGTAAGGCTCGCCCTGGCATTAGGCGTTAGGGACCTGGGCAGGGGCCGTTGTCTCCGAGCCCACGGAGCGCGCTTTCAACCCCGGGAGGTCGGCACCGCTGTCACCCTGGGCGAGCTCCGCCGGGCGGTCACCCCCGGCAAGGTTACTCCCGCCGGCCCGTCAACCTCAGGCGGTCCTGGGCGGTCACCCCATCCTGTCCACTTGAGTGGCCCTCCTGGCCGCCCTCGCTCTCTCCGATTTCGGTCCGCCTGTAGTGCTCCTGGGTTTCCTCTGCTACTCTCCCCTCCTTAAACAACGTGGATGCGAATCTAGGCGTCTGAAATGTGTGCTCCAGACCTTCCACCGGTTTTGACCTGACACCTCCCTTCCTACCACGGGCACCCGTCTAGAGCGTTGGTTTTCAGCCGCCGGTCCGCGGACCGCACCGGTCTGCCAGAAATTTCCTGCGGGTATGTGATTTCTGACGGACCAAACACGGACGGGGAGTTGAAAACCATTACCTTAGTGTGAACAAAATTCTTTTCAGGGTATTATCTAATTTATTTCTCTTGACGTCATTCTAAGATGAAGAAAGTAAGGCCTCAAAGAAATTAAATAACTTGCCCAAGGAAACATGATTTGTAAGAAACAGTTATTTGACTTCAATATATTTATTCTTAACGCTACCAGTTGCTGTGGGGGCCCGTAAAAGCTTTCTGTGAAAATATGATATAAGCTAGTGGTTTTCAACCTTTTTTACACTTGGGACTGGTGAAAATAGGAAAATTATTGCAGGGACCGGTAAGGCAGAAATAAAAACCAAAGATCCGTGGTTTTCAAACGCAGGTCCATGGATCGGGTCTGGTCCGTCAGAAATCACAGAGGGGCAGGAAATTTTGGGCTGACCGGGTGCAGTCCGCATACCTGCAGTTGAAAACCCTTGGTCTAGAGGAACTTGGCATTTCTTTGCAAGTATGTCTTCCTACCTCACGGGGCCCTCTGAAGTTAAATTGAGATATGAAAATACTTTGCAACTAATACAGATTAATCCTTGTTACTGGTGCTACTTGTTTATAGTTCAAATCTTTCTTAAACTTAGTTTATCTTATCAATCTCTAGATAGCATGTTTCATAAGTTTGCTTATGGATACAGTAACTAAGGGTTTCGCATTTATCCTCACAACTTTTGAGGTACATTCTGTGCCTATCCGTGCTTTTTGATAAGAAGTGAATGCCTAGAGAGGTATGGGAATTCGTGGCTTTAAAAAAATAATCCTAACAATAAAGGCAATAAGCATGTAAAAAGCCTGGTTCTGGTGGTGATAGATGAACAAAATCTCCAGGAAACACAAGATTTGCTCTCAACGTTGTTAGATTTTATAATTTGACACCTGTAGCTATAAAAACACTTTTACTGTTTAAATTCCTAAGAAAATATCTGCATTGTTGCAAATGGGAAACTACCAGAGTTTAGAGAATGTCTCCAGGTACCAGCAAATAATTTAGATGTGAATAATGGACTGGTGAGGGCCTAGGCTGACTAGGTGACACCCAGCCACTTTGTAACCCTGTCAAGTACCTAACGTCTCTTTTCTTCTGAAATATTTTTTTAAAATTTTTAAATAAATGATACTTTACAACAGAATAGTCTATGAATCCTATAGGTTTGACACTTAGATCTATAAAGTATACCTCAGTATACAATACTGTTTTTTTTTTTCTCAGTGTCACCTTCACGAAGTGCTGCCCTGTTCTGGCACTTAGAATTTGGTAAACAGTGTCACCTTTTTTGATATCAAAGCAGATAAAGAGTTGTTCTGGGAACAAATAGGTTAAATCTGAGTATTTCCAGCAGCTAGTGGTGAAACTTCAATTAATGTGCTTTTTCATGTTTTTAAAAGAAATCTTTTAAGTGGTAGAATGAAAATAAATTATTCTGCATATTAGAATATCAAATTAATGGAAGAAATCAACAAATATTTCTTGTTTCATTACATATTTTAATGTGAAAAATGATTTGGAAGAGAATTGCAATTTTATTTTAATGTATTAACATTTATTATATACAATTTCTTCATTTTACAGGTGTTACCATTTTGCAGATGAGGAAATTTACTCAGTGTCTAGGGGAGCCCTCTCCTTTACAATAGAATAACGGAGGTTTACAGACATACCTGACTTTCCGAAAGTTGTATGATTAATAATTTCAGAACCAAAGCTTGAATGACTAATTCCTTGCCCTTTCACTATAATTTGCTGCAACTTCACAAATATTCCCTGAACACCAAGATTCTCAAATAGAACTATTGATTCTCTAGTTGGATTTCTGTTGTGGATGAATTTAAAGATTCTTATATTGTTTGGAGTGAGTGGGTGTGGGTGTGGGTAGTGTGTGTGGTGTGTGTTCACTTCTTGAACTCTGCAGGTAACTACAAACTTCATGAGGCCTAATTTTTGTTTTATTTTGTTTGTTTGTTTTTTTATAATGTATAGTTACTGGGAACTTAGGTCTTTTTACTTAGTAACAATGGTTTCTTGTGTGTAATTTGCTTTTCAGCTTGCCTTTTCTATTTTTGTTCTCCAAGTAATGCTCTCCTTTCGTTAGCGTTCTCTTAGCTGAAATTAACTATGTGTTATACATCTTTAAAAAAAGTAGAGAGAATTCCCTGGTGGTGTAGTGGCTTGGCTTTGGTGCTCTCACTGATGCAATGGGTTGATTCCTGGCCAGGGAACCAACCACAAAAAAAAAAAAAAAAAAAAAAAAAAAGGTAATTGTTGTACTTATACGTATAATTTGCATATACCTAGTCCTTGTTATTATGCAAATCTATTTTTTTTTCCTTGAACTCTTTGTTTTACTCTGTCAAATAATAACTCTTATTGAGCTCTTGTTGGGACTGAAATTCTGTAGCATTTCTCTTTACACAATAAGATGTTTGCATTATTACCATTTATGTTATCCTTTGTGGGAATGCAAAGACTGTATTCATCTTTGTAACCCCAGCACTGCTCTGCAGTAGAGAAACATTCTTTTGTGGATGTTTGAACTGTGATCTGCAGAGCATTTCCACAAGACTGTGCAGGTAAATGACCTGACTCGTGGTCAGGGAACCATGAATTGTTTATCCCTAATGATATTCCTGAGAGGAATATCCAACATAGGTTTCTGCTCTGGGCTTCTCAAGGTAGCCTGATCCATAATCCTCATAGCTAGTCATTTCTGAGTTCCTCATTTTAATGAGTCCTGATGCGGATTAACCTCTCTTACCTGCCTTACACAAGAGCTGCCCAGGTCTGTCAGGGAAACAGGCTCTGCCACTTGAACTTATTCTCTGCTGGAAGGGTTAATTAAGCACTGAAAAAAATTATTGTTGAATGTGGCTCTGTAGTCTTCCTTTAGTGCTCTTCAGCATGATCCCAGGATGACCAAATTTTAGCACTGCAGGATGAAACCTTGGAAGCTAATAGAGAGCCCTGCGTTTTCTCTCTTTCCCTTATATTTTTATAGCCACGGCTGCACCTCAGGACTTCTCTGTGCCTCCCAGTACAGGCATGCACTCCTTTACTTTTTCTTAGCACACCTGAGGCTGGTGGGCCTTTCCAAATGGCAATACTAAGAAACAACAAAAGAGAAATAAAAATAAAGTCTGATTCACCCTGTGCAGGTTGCTGATCCTACTATTGTGTACTGGCTCCCAGGATTTGTGGTCCTGTCTTTTCTAAATTTCCTACCCTAACTTACAAGGTTGTTGGTTCTCATAGGATTTTTGCCTAGGTCTTTACGTTTTGTGTCTGGCCTGCCTCTGGATGGAGTCTGCAAAACAGGAAACATATTTTAGGCCTTACTTAGCTAGCTAGTTGACTTGCCGCCCTGTTTTCCAAATCAGTCCTATCTTACTCTATGCAGTTTTTGAAAAATATGTAAAAAATAAAATGTTCATGTCATTAGGGGAACTGACTAAAGGAAATTCATAAAGATATTGTGAGTTGAATTGTCACTGTGTTTTATGTACATGTAGTTGTCTTCCTCCTAAAGAGTAGTACCTCTGATGAAATACCCTTAGTTTAGTCTTTTACAAGATATGTTAAGGCTCTAGGGAAATTTCTCCCAATGAAGCTATGCTACCTGCCTGCTGGTATTGCTCAGTTAATCCATTTTTCCTTAGCTTTTAAGTCTCTTAGACCTAGAAGTGAAGAGATTACCCAAAGTCACAGCACTGATGGGACAGAAAATGTTCTATGAATTCTGAGTCTGGGTGGTGAAAACAGATTTAGTAAGACTTTAAATGTGTTTTTAACACTGGAAGATTTTCATCATCTTTATTAGCAATGAATGTCTGAGACTTGCCCAATGCATGGACTTTGTTATAGGCTCTTTTTCTTAATTTGGAAGGTAAGCCAAACTATATATATATCTTCCTTTCCCAATTGATCTTTTAAAATGAATGTTGATGCAGATAGACAGCTATAGACAGATATATATATATAAATAGGACAGGATTTCTCCGAGATACCGAAACAGAAAAGGTAGGACATCCTAAAGGAAAAACAATGTTTACCATAATTTGAGGGTCAATATGTATTTATTATTTTTTTAAATATGGATTTATGAGGAGGAAGAGATAAAAATGAGCATTGAAAGAATAACTAGGTGGTAAATAAAGTCAGCCCATCCACTTGGGAGTAAAGGAAGAAGGAAAAAGTGATGATTATCAAAGAAACTCACTGGGTGATGTCATTTTCTGGATGCTAAAGATATGGGAAATGCTGTGGTAAGTCTGCTGCCTGAGCCTCATGGTGCTCCTTGTTTGTGGTACTTTTCTTGCACTCCTGTTCTGGAACTGAATATATGCAATCTTGCCCATAGCTTCTTTGGGACTAAATGAAGAACAGAAGGAATTTCAGAAAGTAGCCTTTGACTTTGCTGCCCAGGAGATGGCTCCAAATATGGCAGAGTGGGACCAGAAGGTAGGAGTTTTTCTTGTGGCTAGGTGTTCAAACAAATGTCTTGTCATCATCTCCTTAGAATTCTAAATTGTTCAGGGTTTATTGTCCACTTACAGATGAGTACTGGTAATGGTGTGATTCCTTTCGTAAAAGGCATCTTGCTGGGCTTGAAGATACCTGTTTGTTTTTTGATTGTACAAGGATTTGGACCATTCCTAAAATCAAGGCAGTTGTATTGATAACAAAAAGGAACTTTAATGCCAGAAAACCCATTCCGAAAGCATTTCAAGTGATGGCACTGTGTAGGTGACAGACAGGCATACTGAGTTAAGGGAACCCCTACACACCCAAAGTGCACATTTTAATCCCGCATTGTGCCCTTTAAAGAAAAGTTTATCTGTGAGTCTGCTGGTGACCCTGCTCTCTTCTGTACATAGGAACTGTTCCCAGTGGACATGATGCGGAAGGCAGCCCAGCTGGGCTTTGGTGGGGTCTACGTACGAACAGACGTGGGTGGCTCTGGACTGTCACGGCTCGATACCTCTGTCATCTTCGAAGCCTTGGCAACGGGCTGCACCAGCACCACTGCCTACATAAGCATCCACAAGTGAGTTCTCAGGCTTGTAAAGCACAGCAAAGTGCTCACATGGATTGACTGGGAAATTTCAGAAAAATAGGGAAAAGATTTATCTTTTCAGGTTGATTGCCTTGGAAGAACTAGACTGTTAAAAGTTCACACTAGGTCTGCTGCTGCCTGTTGGACTTAAATCTGTCATCTGTGTGTTGCTCAGAGAATCAGGTCTGCCTGCCCTCTCCCAAATTCTAGATTGAGTGGTACCAGACTTCTCCAGTAGAGTGGTCAGGGTCCAGTTTCCCTTTTCCTCACCTCGAAGATGAAGGCTTCAGGAATTTGGGAAAGGATGTAAAACTCTTTGATTTTTGGGGAGCTCAGTTAACCTAACTAGCAGTGGCATGAACATCCAAGCGAGAAATACCTTGGCCCTGGATATCTCTGGGTACATGTTACAGGAATGTGTTTTAATCCAGGCCTTTCCTTTAAAGTTGAGTCTTCTCAGTTGTGACGTTTCCCTTCCTGCTTCTCTCTACTTCTCTGCCTTTGTTCCCTTTCCCCATCCCCTGCCCCCTCACATTTCCTTTTCTTTTCCATCTTAATCTCTGTGAATGTCTTCTTGCTGTACCTGCCAGCATGTGTGCCTGGATGATCGACACGTTTGGAAATGAGGAACAGAGGCACCGATTCTGCCCACCGCTCTGTACCATGGAGAAGTTTGCTTCCTACTGCCTCACTGAGCCAGGTGGGTTTGCCATGTGCAGGTGAGATGTGACTCAAGTGACGTCACTGAGCAGTGTTAGGCCACTGGTACACATAACCATTGCTTGCTGAGCAGTTTGGCTGTAGCATATTAGATCCTAATGACTTGACATCACGAGACTAAGAGGCCTCTAGGGCAGTCTCTCCAGGTTCTTTGTAGGAGGCTGGCTCACTGCAGGCTGGTGTGGTAAAAGATGGAAGATGGTCTGACTGCTGGACGCAGTTTTTACCGAGTACAGAGAGTTCCTTTGACCGTCTGGATTTCAAACTATGAGACTCTGAGCTGTATGTTAGAAGGGAAGGTTTCCTAGGAGACAGAACTGCGCTGGGGCTCCCTCATCTTCACTGACTGTCTCCCCAACCTCTCTGTTTTCTCCCTTAGGAAGTGGGAGTGATGCTGCCTCGCTTCTGACCTCAGCTAAGCGACAAGGAGATCATTACGTTCTCAATGGCTCCAAGGTACAAGCATGCTCTCCTCCCCAAACAACTTGCAGGCGGTTCCCAGCTTCCTGCTGACATTGTCTGGATCCGTGCTATCTTGAATTAATATTCCCATAGGATTCTTACATGTTGGGAAGAGAACCTCTAACACATTTTCCTTTATTCACCTTCACTGTTTCCATCTCTTTTGGTCTGATTCCAGATAATTTTGTTCATTTTTGTCTATCCTTTTTGTAGTCTCATCAGCTAGATCCCTGATTCCCCAATCAGTACAGGTTGTTTTCACCCCTCCTGAGTTTCTCTGTGCCATTATATCACTTAGTGTCCTGTTGTCGGGAGGACCTCGAGTATTTTCCTGGATGGTAGGCTTGGAGAACTCATGCATTCCCTGAGCCCTGTGCACCCCTCTCCAACCCCACAGGCCTTCATCAGCGGTGGCGGTGAATCAGACATCTATGTAGTCATGTGCCGGACAGGAGGACCTGGCCCCAGAGGCATCTCATGCATAGTTGTTGAGAAGGGGACCCCTGGCCTCAGCTTTGGCAAGAAGGAAAAAAAGGTAAGTGGCTGTTGACGGGAAGTGATTCGGTCACGAGACTCTGCCACCTGCTCTACCTCTGGAAACAGGTTCACATGCTGTCTAACTTGTCTTGGTGGCAGTTGCTTCCACCAAGAACATATAAAATATACATAGAACAGAGCATCATTAACGAAACCCTACACCACTGGCAAAAGTGGCAGAGTTTGCCAGTGAGTTCTGCAGGCTGCTGGTTGTTTCTGTGTGAGTGACTTCTCTGTCATCTCTCCTGCCTCCACTTTTGGCCTGTACTTCTTACCCAGCTTCTTATGTTAGTGCATTCTTATCTCAGGAAGACATACTTACAGAAGATTTGGTGTTAACTAAAATTCTCAGGAATGATAGGCATACAGGCCACTTTTCTTTAAATAAAAATAAAGTAAAACTTGGAGATAATTGTGGATATTTTAGTAATGTATGAGTGAGAGTGTTTGCATGGGTGTGCTTTGAGAAGACATCTCCTAGCCAGGCCATGAACAGCAGAACTGTGATCATGTGACTATAGCTGGTGATAATGGTGAGACCCATTCACATTTGTTAGGCTAGAGGACCAGAACAGTCATCTACCTCCAATATGCAGTTTGGCAGTTAGAACTTGGGGGCAGAAGTCAAGTAATGAATTAACCCCTAAATATACTTCTCTCATAGCTCTGAAGGTTTCCAAATTTCCCTACATGACTGTTTCTGATCCTTTGTAACTGCCCAGGAGTTAGGCATGAGTTTCAATGCCTCTTTTATAACCTAGTGGGTATTTACTAGCTATCTACTGTGTTCAAAGCCTAGAGGGATGTAAAAGTCACTCCCAACCTTGTTTAGGATTATAAGACTTACATCGTCTTGTCTATGTAAAACATGTGTGCTGTGAATGATATGTAAGATAGATAACTATTGGATTTCTTGATCCTAGGAATGTCTTTTTTGAATTATAAGACACAGACTGACTTACGTGTTTTGACACATAATTTTACAGGATCCGGTTATACTGATTTGGGTTTTAATGTGCTGGTTGTTTCAACACACATAGGTAGTATCCACTTCAATATCTGTGGTGTCTGTTAACATACTACCAAATCTAACTGTGTGGTACCTGGAGAAAAATTGCGAGTAAGTTCTTTTTAACCAAAAGTATATCTTGTCTTCCCTTCATTTTCTATTTCTCTCCTCTTACTTTTAAGCATATATATTTTCTTTCATTTCTTTTTTTGTTTATTTTCTTTCTAATTATTAGTTCTGCTTTATATATTTTTTAATGTAAGGGAAATTTGGAAGGATGTCTCTTCATTCATTCTACAGCCAGTGAGTGCCCCTGGTGTGCCAGGCACTCTTCTAAGTAACAGGGATAGAGCAGTGAACAGACAGACATGCTCTGCCCTCATGGAGTTTACATTTTTGTAAGCAAGGGCAGACAAGAGACATATGAAGGAAAAAGGTACCTTCCATTAGTGCTCAGTGCTAGGCAGGAAATAAAATAGGATAATAGGACGTGGATTGAGGAGAGATTCTTTAGATAGGGACCAACTCAGTGAGGTCAGACATTTGAGATAAGATCTGGGATATTAGAGGGAGCCAACTGTGAGAAGAATTCTGGGCAGAGACTGCAATAGACTAAGGGCCAGAGTTGGGAATAAGATTAGCCTATTTGAAGAGCCAAAAAAATAGTTCAGTATGGCCTAAGTGCAGTAAGCAAAGAAGAGAATGGTGTGGGATGAAGTTGGAGAGGAAGCTAGTGCCTTATAGGTCAGGGGAGGAGCCACCCTCTGATCTCCATGGTGATTGACTGTTCTGATAACCTGAGCTGGTCTTTTCTCTGTCATTACTCTAAGGCCCTTCAAGAATGTGTTTTGACTTGGCATAACACATTCTATTGCTGAGAACTTTGCACTTTATGAGAAAGTAATGAGGACTTGCTTTATCTTCAGTATTGTTGAAACAATCATCACATTAAAACCTAGATCATTATAACTGGACCCTGTTAAATTATGTGAAGATTTAATTTTTAAAAGGTTTTGTACAGAAGAATGAGTTTTCTCCTGGGAGGGGTGAAAGTGAGGCCTCTTAGAAGAGAATATGAAGATAGTATGTGGGACAGAAGACCACACTGCTAGAAGGGGTGGGCTCTAGGGGTAGCGGTCCAGGGGTGTAGGGCCTTCAAAAGGGAGAGGGGCCATCTGCTCTCACTGGCTTCAGCTTCCCAGTGGCTCTGCTAGGATTAGGAAAGGAATTCTCTTTGTGTAGGAAAGAAGGTGTTTTCTTAGTAAGGGTTAGCGGGCAGAAGGAACGAGGTGGCAGCTATTTGTATTTGCTTCTTTTGTAATTAGATACTGTCCAGGTCAAAACTTTTCTGTTTCATTCTTGCTTTCAGGTGTTTATGTTCTAGTTGGGGAGATAAAGTCACATGTAATCACCATACGGGCCAGTACTGGAAGGTTTCAGACTTTTGGTGAGACTATGGGAGCCTGAGAGAACCAGATCACTACTGGCTCAAGTGGCTGGGGAGGTGTCATTTCAGCTAGACTGATGGAGGTTGGGGACGGGAGTATTCCTGGTGGGGGCAACAGAATAAGCAGAAGTATAGGTTTAAAAACCCAGTAGCACAGTGTGTAGACCAGCTTGACTGGGGTGGAGAATGCTTACAGGTGACCTATAGAAGAGAAGGCTGGGAAAGAAGAATTGGGACACATTTTAGAAGACCTAAATCAGGCATGCCCAACTACGGCCCAACACGAATTCTTAATTATGAGATTGTTTTGCAACCTTTCTTTTTTTTTTTAGCTCATCAGCTGTCGTTAGTATTAGTGTGTTTTATGTGTGGCCCAAGACAGTTCTTCCAGTGTGGCCCAGGGAAGCCAAAAGATTGGGCACTGCTGCCTTAAATCAGAGGCTAAGGAATAACCCTTTTCTTCCCAACAAAAGGGAGCTATTGAATGTTTTTATGTAAGGAAGTGATGGCGAAATGAAGGCAGTCGTGTTTTCAGAGCTATGAGGCAACAGGGAAGTTTTATATAGTCTTATGGTTTTAAAATCTGCATCATCACACCTCCGAGTTCTTTGAAGCCTTGGGAGGTACCTGGAAGAGGAAATGAAAGAGTCAAGTCATGATAGCCTTTATTTATATGTGGAACATCGGAATATTTTATTTGAAGAAAGTGGCTCTCCTGGCTTTCTAGTACAATCAAGGCTACAAAAAAACCAAGTGATTTTGCTGAAGATTAAGCATACAGTTTATTGGTTGGATGACATGGACTACATATCAGGCATTCAGATTTTTCCCTGGGTTTGTAACTGACGTATTTAAGGATGTCCTGGTAAACCAGCTCTCTGGGAAAACCAAAAACCCAAAACCCTCGTGCTCCTACCATGGCTGATTTCAAGCTGCCAGTGTGATGTCACTGGCTAATTAGGAAAAGATGTGCATAATTGCCCCTGGTCACCCCGATACTAATGGTTATCTAGGTATTGCCAACACAGTGAATGTCATTCATAACATCCTAGAAGAACACTAAGCTTTTAAAAGAAGTGTGGCAATTGTTAATGATAATCCCTATCTTGTCCTTATGTAAGGACAGGTAATCTAAATAATTCTTTTTTTTAATTCATTTTTATTGATAGACTTTTTGGGGTGACATCTGTTAGCAAGAATTATATAGGTTTCAGACATACAATTCCACAGTGCATTGCTAAATAATTCTTACATTGTCTTTTTTTTATAAAACAATATACTCATAGAGGGACCAAAAATGAAGCCAGTCCTGCCCCAGTCCTAAAAGAAGTTCTGAGAAATGTTTGTGAGTTGGTTAATCTGGTAGAGATGGGAAAGTAGATGCTCTTAATTTGTAAAAAAAAAAAATGTTCAGCTGGGAAAAAAAAATCTGTCAAGAATGGACAGATATTTAAGTCTAAACTCTTATTTTCCCTCATTTTAAGTTCCCTAGGGTCTAACGCTTGGGATAATGGAACCTGTACTTCACAGATTGGCATCCAGAGAACCCTGCCCTGAGTGCTGGATGCTTGGGCAGCCATATAGTCCCTGATTTTTGCCAGGTGGGGTGGAACTCGCAGCCAACCCGAGCCGTGATCTTTGAAGACTGTGCTGTCCCTGTGGCCAACAGAATCGGGAGTGAGGGGCAGGGCTTCCTCATTGCCATGAAAGGACTGAACGGAGGGAGGATCAACGTTGGTGAGGACGGAGCGAGAGGGTCGGGAGGGCAGTGGGCCGGGCAGGTGGCACTATTTTTCTGGCTCAGTTGCAGGGTCAGCACTCTTCCTTTCTAGCTTCCTGCTCCCTGGGGGCTGCTCATGCTTCTGTCATCCTCACCCAAGACCACCTCACTGTCCGGAAGCAGTTTGGAGAGCCCCTGGCCAGTAAGCAGGTAACTTTCCTGGTGTCTCCGCATTTCCTTCTTACTCTTCACATGAGACCTGCTCGGTGGCCTGCATGCCCTGGGAGACTGTGGGGTTCTGCCCCACCATAGCTGGAATTTGTGCTCTTTATCTACCAGTAATCTTTTTCCAGAGGTAGTAACGAAGTGCAGGGCAGGTGAAGTGGCCTTGGGCCTTAGAAGGCTGTACATCTTCCCTATAGAAGAGGCAGGAGGCTTTGAAGCTGAGAGTCACTTAGAAAAGGGACCTCTTTAGAGGTGCCTTACAGAGGGCTCCGGAGTAGGGGCTGCACTAAGCCTGTCTGTCTTGTCTGCCTCTCTTCTCCCTTTGCTTCAGTACCTGCAGTTCAAACTGGCTGACATGGCAACAAGGCTGGTGGCCTCACGGCTGATGGTCCGCAGCGCAGCAGTGGCTCTTCAGGAGGAGCGGGAGGATGCAGTGGCCCTGTGCGCCATGGCCAAGCTCTTTGCTACCGATGAATGCTTTGCTGTAAGTGATGATGCTGTCAGATTTTCCTGGGTGAACAGGGAGCGGCTGCCAGGTCCAGGGGTGTTAGAGCCTTCAGTCAGCTCCTGGGATGTGGCAGGGGTTTAAGGATAGAAGTTAACTCATGAGAGGCCTGCACGGGAGCTCTCAGAGCTGGCCTTTTACCTGTCCCATGCCATTACACACTTCATTCCGTCACTGTCCTTGGTGTTCTAGATGAGACCTCCCTTTGGAAAAAGGTTGAGAGCAGTCAATGCCTCTTGCAATGTCAGGGGCAAAACTGTTTCCACGTTGCGGGTGCATTGCCACTAGATGGCACCTTAGCTTCATATTATAGAATCCCAGCCATTGTGGTTGCAGGTAGCTTCTCCCTGCAGATAATGAGTCAGAAAGGCAGCCGTCTGTTTTGCCTGTCTGGTGGGAACCGGCAAGTGAAGTCAATGAACTGCGTGGTCCCTAACCACAGAGAACAAAAAGCCCGTTTTTTGGTGTGGCTGGTTATCTGTAGGCTGTTCTTTCTCATATTAGTTGACAGCAGGCTGCCACGTTGGGAGCTGGGGTGAGACGAGCAAAGCCACTTATTCCAGTCTTTCTGAAGTCCAAGATGCCTAACCTCTGTGTCCATGTAGATCTGCAACCAGGCCTTACAGATGCATGGAGGCTATGGCTACCTGAAGGACTATGCTGTTCAGCAGTACATGCGGGACTCCAGGGTCCATCAGATTCTAGAAGGTAAACATTATTCTTCATTCAGAACCGTTACAGGACCACCGATTTCCCCAGCATGGGTTTCCCCGTGCTGATTGGTTTTCGGGCTTCCACCAGGCCCTATCTGTCTTGGGCATCCTCCTCCTTCTCCTTCGTCCTCTTGGCCCTGCTCAAGGGGGACCTGTTGGTACCATGCAAAGGGCACTAGCCTGGGAGTCAGGAGGCTCTGCTTTGTTAGGTGGGTAAGAAGTCATTGATTCACTCCACTTTGCTCTCTTTCTTTGTAAATTTTAGAGAAGGCTCAAAGTGAGGTAATATATGACAAAATATTTTGAAAACTATAGCAGTGATTATTCTTTTTTTTCTTTTTTTTTTTTTTTAATTCATTTTTATTGTTAGACTTATTGGGGTGACATCTGTTAGCAAGGATTACATAGGTTTCAGGCATACAATTCCACAGTGCATTGTCAACTTGATGCATAATAAGTTCACCACCTAATGTGACCCCTCTTTCCATCCCCTTATATTTAGCTTCCCCCCCTCCTCTCCCACCCCCTC